>BMAU01016859.1:0-120585 GCA_019973935.1 Trichonephila clavipes
TGGGTGCGAATTCCGATGAACTTTGTTCAAGACACTTATTTGTCAGTCCCACGACGAGGGCAAGCAGTTATTCAGGCCAAACATGGCAACACATATTACTAAAAAAAATTCATTTCTTTCTTAGACTTCTTATTGTTTTGTCCTATACCTATGTGCTTTATATAACATATGAAAATTGCTCTGTAGTAAAATAAAAAATCGTTTGAGGTTTTAAAAACAAATGTTCGATGTAGGAATAAAATCATCTGCATATATAAAGGGTGTTTTTTTAGAGGTATAGAACTTTAAATTGCAATAAAACAACGATGTATTATTCGATTGACATGAATTTTTTATTCGAAAGATAATCTTGTGGCATTACATTTTTTAAATGTGATTTCTGGCATAGTACTGCCGTGGCTGGCTCGGATGGAGTCAATCTGGACGTCCAATTTTCGATGACTTTTCCAACATTTGTGCCCGTATATCGCGGCAATAACACGGCGAATGTTGTCTTCCAAATGGTCAAGCGTTTGTGGCTTATCCGCATAGACCAATGACTTTACATAGCCCCACAGAAATAGTCTAGCGGTGTTAAATCACAAGATCTTGGAGGCCAATTCACAGGTCCAAAACGTGAAATTAGGCGGTCACCAAACGTGTCTTTCTATAAATCGATTGTGGCACGAGCTGTGTGACATGTTGCGCCGTCTTGTTGGAACCACAGCTCCTGGACATCATGATTGTTCAAAGCCTCATAGGACTCTTAAATTTCCTTTTTTTCGATTTTTTGAAAAAAATTATAATAAAACCTCAACCTTTCTGAGCATTTTGCTACCAAAACTGTTGATACTGTAGTAAAACTTCCAGATTATTGAGAAATAACTAGTAACACGTAAACAAAAACTTGCATCTGCCACGCCCACTTTTGACATCTGTCAGAACACATTCCAAACATTTTAATATTTCGCCGTTAGTTTTATTAAAGAGCCACACCTAATATCAAATTGATTTCGGGAGTAGCATAACTGCAACTCAACTTTTAACTTCGTTTAATCTAAGCGGGATTGTTTATTTACATTTCGATTTTGGATTAGCATTCTTTTTTCATTTGTATTGAAAGCTTTTGATCATGGATGTTCTAAAAAAAACTTCATCGGAAAGACCAAAGAAGAAAAGATTTTAGGAAACATGTTTTGGAAGAAATCTCTGTCTGAAAAAGGTATTATTTCTTTTGAAAATGTTTCGCCAAACAAAAGTTCATCGGCGAAAAAATTGCCAAGTGCACACAAGATTTCAGAAGCTTACGAAAATGATGTTTGCGTTGAGTTTCAAGGTTATAGACTAATCGACATTTACTTTATTATTTTCCCAAATTGAAAAGTTACTTTTTGTTGCTCTCTGTGTGTATGGCAAAATAAAAATGAGTGAAAATCCACTGTAGGATTATTTTCCACATTTCAGTTCACATGCAGAAAGTATAGCATTGAGAAGAAAACCTTAATGCCCGTGAATTGATTAGTATAAAAAAAATATACCTGAAATCAACAGACGGTCTGTTTTTGGCCATGCGCTATATAGGCCAAGAATTGTCTTCGCTCGAGACGTTTTATTCTTCTTATGTGTTTTGCCAAATGCAGTGTCTCAGAAAGCTTACGACAGAGGAATAAATGCAGATAGCTGATATAAGTGAAGCGCTTGCAAATGCATCGATGAAGAAAGCTGCTGCTGAGGAAAAATTATTGATGGCACCGTAAATTCTGCTGTAGTTAGCGGTGATGGGACCTGGAAGACCCGTGAGCATACTTCACTTATTGGAGTATGTGCATTGATTGAGAGCTGACTGCGGGAAAGTTCTCGACATGGAAGTCATGTCCTCTTATTGCAAAGGATGTGACTCTATAAAAGTTTGACCAAAAGTTTGGACAAAAATCACCTAGTGCTTTTTTGGCTAACCATCAAATTTTCTGCAGAAAAACCATAGTGGATCTGCTGGAGAATGGAAGTTTGCGGAATGCCGAAAATTTTTTTCCGATCAGAACAAAAACATGAATTAAAGTATCAGCGATACATAGGTGATAGTGACTCAAAAAGACATTTTTGTCTATTGCTGAAAAAAAACCATATGGGGATAGTGTTCTACATTGAAAAAATAGAGCGTGTGGGCCATGTCCAAAAAAGCAAATGGGTAGCCGCTTGCGGAAGTTGAAAGCTTGGGAAAGTAGCTTTCCGATGGGAAAACAATTGGTGGGAAAGGTCGCTAACTGATGCTATTATAAGCAAATTGACGACTTTTATGGCAATGCTATTCGTGCCAACTCCATAATGTGAGATGAGATGAGGCAAACTGTCAGGCTGTGTGGGCTCATACATCCAGCACAGATGATGAGCCGAAACATTTGTTTTGCCCAAAGGCAAAAATAGCTGAATGTAAGTACAATGTTTCGAGTTCCCCCAACAAGCTACAGTGAATGAATTTTCTCACAAGAACACCTTACCAAAAGCAGTTTCTGAAGTGATTAACCTGTTTTTAAGATTTATCACACTCTGAGAATTGTTAAGAAGGTGTTTAGCGGGAAAACCCAAAAAGTACTAATGAAGTCGTTGAATCTCACCTCGATTTGGACGTATAGCCCGAAATTGATTGGATCAGGACAGTGTTTCTCAAAGTGTGGGGCGCGCCCCCTGGGGCTGATTACAAGGGGCCGAGCGTATCGAAAATTTAAAGATTTTTTTTTAAAAAAATAACCGGAAGAGAAGTAAAACAAAATGCTTTCTTCCATAATAAAAAAAATACACACAACAACACTGACATAATTTATGTTTATTATCTGGCTTTTTTCCGTCATCAAATAGCTATCTTTGATCCCAAAACGAAATTAAAGAGAAAAAAAACATTTTTGTTTTTATTTGCTGTATTTCCTCAATGAGAGATTTTTTTATTACGTTTTAACATAAAATATTACACGTTAAAAGAAAAAACAGAAACCACAGACCCTGAGAAAAATTCTAAGAAGATAAACAATTCACCACTGTAAGTATTATTGAAATACTGTACATTAGTTGTAGAAAAAGGAAGTCATGATTCACTTTTCAGCCAGGCTGCATAGTACGTTTGCTAATCATTTGATTGACCTTCAATCTTATGGGTATGGTTATTATCAATATTAGAGTTCCCTCCCATCTTTTATGCGTTTGCTTTTCGCTTAGGGGAAATTGTAGATAGTGAGTTTTGCGATATTTCGAAAAATTAGTGGTTTAACATTTCTGTAGGATAATTGAAAAATGTCTAATTTGCGTCCTTTATTATGGTCTCTTGTACTTTTGAATCATTTTAGTTCAGTTTTATTGGATTTTTCTCAAATCATCAAGAATTGAATAGTCCTTGAAAGAAAGGTAAATATACTTTCTATAAATTAAAATATTCACTAGAATTCCGATTTGTATCGTGTACAGTAAAAATAATTCTAAACAAATGATTGGGGTGACTGAGTCCCCGCTACCATTAATGTTAGTATCAGTACGCGCCTGCTCCCGGGTTAAAACATTTTGAAGTCTCTCTCTGTCTCTCTCTTCTCGCTTTAAATGTTAAAAAGTAACACAAATATTCTTCATCGGTATTTTATATTCTTTTTAATAATTTAACATTAATTCTAAATGCTAATTGTGTGAGGTTTAAAATTACAGTTCTTTTAAACAGTTATTTACAATTATAGCATTTATCTAAAAAAAATCATTCTACATTTTGTATACAATGTCGTGTACACAGTTTTACTCTCCCTTACAGTTCAGCTATTATATCAAGAATAATGTTTTATTTTTTTAAAAAATGAACTCGTGCGAAGAATCGGTGTTTCAGCCAGTATACGTTTCATGTATCAGTACTGAAGAAGGTATTTTTATAAATAATTTCTTATTACTGAATTTGGCCGCTTATTGGCTGAGTGGTATAGGTATCGGATCGTGGCTTGCCTTGTCACGAGTTCGGCCCAGTACCACCAAAGACCCGTGTAGGGCAGCGTGCACGTTAAATCTGTTGAGAGTTGAAACGTTTTCCCGTTGGTGTGGTGTGGTAGTTAGGAGAGAGGGGTGCCAGTAGGTGTCATCCACGTCACTTGATCATGGTTCAAAATTACGTGGTCCGTCGTCAAAAGCCCTCGTGCAGCTGGAACAGTGTGACGTTAATATTCAATCAATCAATCTTATTACTAAATTAAGAACAAGTTTAATAATTATTAGGGACTTCCACAGGCTTGTCTTGTAGAGGAAGTTTTTCAAAGGAAGGTTTAATATCAGAAATTGACACTTAAGAGTTATTTTCTCATATTTAGCTGAGATCTATATTTTGTCTTCAAGGCATCCACTGCAGAAAATCGGTTTGAAAAAAAAGGTAGGATGTTGAAAATGTTAATAGTATACGAAGTGCTTTTTGTTTTCAGTACAGATAATTCCTCATCCACCTCTACCCCAAATTCAAGAGCGATTTATTACAAAATTGCCTTTTAATTTTTCACTGGATGTGAAATCTATGAAGATTTCTTCTTCGGAAGTTGAGAGCAATTCTGGAGTATCTTGAAATAGATCCCTAATCCACTCGTAACTTGCTACCAAGCTGTCCTCATCCAGAAAATACTTTTTTAAAAATTCTTTACAACATAGCTAAATGATTTTACATGTTTTAAAAACAACTTTCACATGTTGTTCTACAGATTTGTAAGTTTTAACACATATCGAGCTGGGGCTTTTTCCATCATTTACTTCAGTAGTGGTAAATCCAAAATTTAAGTATTTTTGAGAAGATCGCCTTGATTTAATTTTTCAGAACTATGCCTGTTCGTCTGTGTACTTGTTTTTATTATGGTAGAATGTTTGCTTACGACTTAAAAATGTATGTATGATATTGTTTTAATCTACCGCCGTAAATACGTAATTACCGTGAATTACAATTAACGTGGAAATTAAAAAAATGTACATCCAAACTAGATTCGGTAGCTATAGGAGTATCGAGTCGACCAAAACTGACTGGAATTGTAATGAGGAAAAGCATTTTTTACATGTTTTGCGCAGACGTCCGATAGGTTGCCCAGGCTCACGCAAACGTACCCTAAAAATGCCAGATGTGATGGATATGATAGAGAGCGACATTGACTAGACTATTTTTCTTATGACATTTGTACTTTGAGAAATGAATATGCTGAAGGAAATAAATCTTTAATTAAATACATCATTTTGCGATCTGTTCCAATTTAAAAATTAGAGAAAGAAAAATAACATAATTCTAAGTAATATATATATATTAAGTAATTTTCTTAAAAATATATTACTTAAAAGTTATACACATATACACAAAATTTAATATACTTATCGTATTAATTTGTACGGTTTATAATTAAGATCGTATTGTAACTTTAGCGTCTCTCTCTCAAAGTGCATTTTTATTGCAGTAAATACATTATTGTTGTACAGGGGGCGAGACAAAAATTGATTGAAAATTAGGTCGCCAGTATTGAAAGTTTGGGAAACACTGCTTTTAATGTATGAGTGGTGCACAGAGTATTTTATGACTAATTAATTAATACTAAATTAAGAACAAGTTTAATAATTATTAGCTACTTCCATGGGCTTGTCTTACAGAGCAAAATTTTGAAAGGAGCTTTAAGATAAGAAATTGACCCTCTGAGTTCATTTTCTATATTTAGCTGATATCTATATTTTGTCTTCTAGCAACCACCGCATTTTGTAATATGTTCCAATTTAAAAATCAGAGAAAGGAAAAAAATAACTTAGTAATTATCCTATTACTTAATCTTTTTTGCTTAAAAGTAACATATACAAAATTTAATACTTATGTCATGAATTTGTACGGTTTATAATAAATATTGTTGCTTTATCGTAAAAGTGCATTATTATTGCATTCAGTAAATTATTATGTATAAGGGGGGGCGCGATAAAAATTGTGATTGAAAAGGGGGCGCCAGTATTGAAAGTTTGAGAAACACTGGATCAGGAATTAATGTCACAAAAATAGCTGCATGTGAGAACAATGATGGAAGTAAGAACAGGAATTGATCTGATACGTGCTTTGAATTTTAAAAAATAAAACAAATGTTTTGAATTGTGTAAATATTGTCAAAGTGCGCAAGTCAACGGCTATATATAAGAGACAAGCTTCTAAAACCTCCTTTTAAGCTTGTAATGCTAAAAAACTTAAAATACTCAAACAAATTGAGCAATGCAAGCTTACAGAGGGCAATATTTATGTTGCTGGGACTTTTTAAAGCATACTGGTATGTTTAATTTTCTTTGTTATTTTTTTATCTTTAACTTCATTTTTTCAAAATGAAAATTTGCCTTCCGCGCAGAATTTTTCAAAACTATTTATCATATCAATATGAAATTTCATACACATGTTCAAAATAAGGCTTTTTATAACTTATACAAAAAATTTTAAACAAATTTTTATATATTTTTTATTTGTGTTTTAATTGAATTTTTTCATAAAAGTTTAAAATTTTCTTCATAATTGTATTTTAAAAATATTTTTGTTCTCTAAATGCTTTAAAAGTGTGCATAAGTTCAAAAAGGAACATTTTTATATCAAATGAAATTGGTTTTGGGAATTTTGATCAATTCTGTTCTTCAGATTTCTGTGCGGTGTAAAATGCTAATTTTCACATTTTAGAAAAATTGACCAAATTTTATATTTTAATAACTTTTTAAATTTTTTCTCAAATTTTCTGAAAATTTGAGAAATAATGTAAATATATATGATTATCATGTGTTAAAAATTTCAAAATATTGTTTTGTTTTATTTCTAAGTTACATTGGTTAGAAGAAGGATGTTTTCTTCGAGTGCACGGATATCTGTTAAGGGTCCTATGACCCCTCAATTCAGGAATGAAAAAGTTAGTAATCATGGCTCTATACCGATCACCATTGACTGTAACGTTGTGGCCTTCATCGTTTTTGAAGAAGGATTCCACCAGCCCATAAAGCGCACCAAACAGTCAGTTTTTCTGGATGTAACGGTGTTTCGACATACAGTTGTGGATTAGCTTCACTCCAAATGCGGCAGTTTTGTTGTTGACGTAGCCATTCAACCAGAAGTGCGCTTCATCGCTAAACAAAATTCGCTTATGAAAATCGGGAACAACGGCAATCTCGTTTTGGGCCCATTCGACGAATCTACGACTTGCTTGATGATAGTTTGGCTTCAATTCTTACACGAGTTGGATTTTGTAAGCACGCAAACCAAGATCTTTCCGCAAAATTTTCCATAAAGTGGATGGACACAGATCCAATTCCTGTGCTCGATGGCGGATGGACTCATTCGGGTCTACCTCAATGCTACGCTCTACAGTAGCAATAGCTTCTTCTGTACGCACCGTACGGCGTCTCTGGGGATGCGAGTTATAAATTAGAGTAAACGTGGTGCGAAAGCGTTCCATGGTTAATCGAATTAACTGCTCTGATGGACGATTTTGTCGATGATAAAATGAACGTAGTGCGCGATACGTATTCCGCACACAACCATTATTTTCGAAATAAAATTGCACAATTTGAAAGCGTTGTTCAGGCGTGAGTCTATTCATGATGAATTGCCATACCAAACTGAGAATAAATTACTTGACAGCTGTTAAATCGGTCTCCATCTTGGAAAGTAATGCCAACTTAAACTTCTATACCTTGAAACAAACACTATATATATATATATATATATATATATATATATATATATATATATATATATATATATATATATATATATATATATATAATGTTTTCAAATACATACAGAAGTAAATAAGAGCCGAAAGACTTAAAATGGAAGTTATAATTGAATCAAATTAAGTAGAAAGGAAATTCTAAAAAAAAACAAAGTTAAATTAGAGAGGGAATATGAAAACAATAATAATAATTATTTTTAAAAGTACAGATAAATCTGAAATATAATAATTTCTGAGAAAAACAATAATTATTTTATTTGCTTACAAATTCGAATTCAGAAGTAAATAAAATGTTTGCATTGTTTTCTAATTCATTTATAAAAAATCAATCATTGGTATTAATACTAGAAACTGCTTAAGACCGTTACAATAAATAACATCTAAATAAAAAGTAAAGAAATTGTGAGATTGAATATCTTTAATAGCAAGTAAACGAATATAATGAGAATAATTTGAAAAGGTTTAGAAAAAAAAAACCAAATGAAATTTTCTGTCTAGCACTTATATTTATTAAACAAATTTTAAATAGATTTAGAAAATGAATTAGGATATTCTGTTTTGAATAAAAAATATTTTCATTAGAAATAACTTTCAGGGTTGATAACTGATGCTAAAAGATTTTAATTCTTTCAAACTTTTAATTAAAACCTAATGAATCATTCATAAGAAGAGATGAAACTCGGCTGTTGAAAACATAGTATAAAAATTTGATGAAAAATATTAAAAAAACTAAGATTTCATTTATCTATTTCGGACATTTTCCTCCAATTAATATTTACTTATGCATATAACTTTCCTTCCTCTTAAGAAATTGGTATGCGTTTATCTATTTAGTAATACTAAAGAAGTAACAAAAATAAAAAGTGACATTAAGAAAACATTTTAGTCCCTAAAGTGTTTTCAATACGAACGTTTGGAATGAGCAAACAGACGAGATCCCAGTGAAACAAAATATTTAACTTTAAGGCATTTGAGAATTATAATCTGGAAAATGAGTAACTGTCTGCAGTATTTTGTTTTTTTAATAGAAAGCTTTAAAACTGTGTGGATGTAAAGAAAAAAACGAAGGAAACATATAAAAACAATACATTTTAAAAAATCTCATTCAGAAAAGTTTATTTGACTTGCTAAAAAAATCGAATAAATCAGATGAAAATTGCTTACTGAATTCAAATAAGGGTTTAATTGGTAAAAAAATGAAAATTTTTAAGAGCATTTAGGCGACCTTACAAAACTCATTTTAGTGTGAAGATAAATAATTGGGGCTTAAAAATATCCTTTATATGGCAACAGCATTTGCTTTAACATTTTCTAAAATTTTAAGTAAGCACTTATTTGCATGCACTCAGTGGGAAAAATAAAAATATCCCAGACGAATGAATACGATTGAATGTGATGTGTGCACAAAATGATCGAAAACGGTTCAGATCTTAGTGTGTGCTGTGTCAGTGCGAGTTGATCGGTGCACAGGTGAAGATGGTATTCATAGTGCAGCAGAGGTATGTGTTGTGTAAAGTTACTTTAAAACAAAATCGTAAATAGAGTTTGCTCGGTTGTTTGGTCATGGACTTCAAAGTTTTAAAGTGCCATGCAACTTTTAGTCACAAAATGTCTTCAGTCAAGATGATCTGTTTTGAATATGGCAAAAGAAAACTACGAAACGTTTCAAACACCAGAAAATGTGGATGCAGTTAACCAGAAAATGCTTCAGAGTCCTATCAAATCAACACAACCCTGTCAGAACAGACTGGCATATCCTGTGGATCACGTGGACGAATATTCCACCTGAACCTGAAAAGGCATCCCTATAGAGTGCCAGTTGTCCATGTGTTAAGAACAGTTGCATCCTTTCGCCGTCCTGAGATGGCGCCACGAACTGAACTTTTCTTCATTTTAGAAGTTTTTGTGAATGGCGGGAAATGAGATTCTATTCGTATTCATGTGTGATGAAAGCATCGGTTTTTTTGTGATTGCGTTGTGCAGTGTTTTTTCCTACATGTAGTGGTGTGCGTGTGTATTTGCAAAATATATAGTTTGAAAAGTTATGCGTGTTTCTGAATGAGTCATCTCAATGCATATTCATTTTCCTCAAGCTTCTATAGGAAATGTTTAGGGTGTCCAGCATGGAAGGAAGATTACGGTAAGTCGAAATACATTCGCTATCCAATTCACATGATTGATTCTAATTCTAATTATAAATCTATTCTTCATTCTCATTCATAACACCTTGCAATAAAACCGCCTCCAGCTTTGTGATTGGCTGTTTACTGAGATAACAATGGATGTCTTGATCATAAATCTTTTCTTTATTTCTGAAGAAGCTTGGCTTTACCCGGGTGGTTATGTCAATTTACAGAATGACGTTTTGGATAACGGAATATCCGTATAACTTCCACCATACACCATTTCATTATCAGAAGGTGGGTTTTTGGTGTGCAATGTCTGCACCATGCATTATTGATTCCATCTTCTTTCATCCGGTGGTAAAGTCGGAGAGTTACATTTCCAAAAATTTGAATCAATTTATAACAGCGAGAAAAATAACTATAATTACTTCCAATAGGATAGTGCAACTGCCCATACATTCTGCCTATACACATTTACACAATCTTCACTCCTGACAGAATTGTTAACATAGGTTCATTTGACGTCGGCCCTAGCTGGCTGCTCTGATCACTGGATATGTCAGCGCGCGATTGCTTTTCGCACCTCAAATCTAAGGTATATCGCATTAACCCGCTTAGAACTGCGACAGAACACTTCTGATGAGTTTCCAGTTGTCCAGCTTTGATCTACCTTCCGAAACTTGTTGACCAAGGCAAAAGGTGACGAAGATGAATGGTGGTCATTTTCAACATCTGCTATAAGCAGGTTCGAGAATTATCTTCTTTCATCTGCATGTTTTATTTTTAGCTGAAACTCTGTTTTACATGTCACTTTTTTTCGCCTCATCTGTAGTTTTTGAATGTTATATTCGGCATTTTGTTTATGTTGATGATATGAACTCATAACTAAGCGGATATATATGTGTATGTTTAAACGGAAATGAAGTATATGAAATAAAAGAAAAAGGTTAATTGATTTGATGTATTGCTAAGGTAATTCAAGGTTCAATACAAACTTATGAATCCAATTTATGAGATGTGTATTCGACTTTCCGCACTGATTTTTTTAAAGGATTGTGTTTTAAAGGATCTATTTTGCGAAACAGAGCGTATTATGAAAATGCTTGATGAAAAAAATTGTAATCATGTAACTTAAGATGTTAAAACTTGTTTTTATAGGAAAATTGCAGACTATTTCATACATATTTGAAACTTATAGAAACTGATTTAGCAAAATAAGCTGAATAAGAAAAACGTGAAGAAAGATCAAATATACAGTTATTGCATAACGTGATGAAGCTCAATTATCGAAACACATCAGCGAAATATTCGGAAACATATCCTTTCTAATCTACTAAAGTTTGCTCATGAAAGCAATTTTTGATCTTTCTTGATTACTACTGTGACATTAATGAGGGAAAGTGTCACCGGAAAAAAGAGTTTTAGTAGGAAATGATGTCCAGCTAGATGGTATTAACGTGTTAAGAAAGAGACAACTTCCTTGGGGATTTTTTTTTACTTCCTAATACGTCTGTGAATATAACTAAATAATAAAATTCTCCAATCTTTTCCCCCCTCAATCTTGTATTAAAAATATATCAATAATACAATATAAAAATATAATTTTCTAACATAGCCTTTAAAGTCTTCTGGGGAATATTAGAAAAGGAACCATCAATTAAAAAAATAAAAGGAAATTTTGCGACAAAGCACATTTATAGAAGGTTCTATTGCTCATAACGGATGCCGGTGAATTATTTGAGCCTTTATTACGAAATTATAAAAACTAATAATTGATCATAAATTTTGCGAAGATTTAGATGTTTTATCATTTTATCCCTGACGTAAGCTCATAATCTTTCATTCTTAGAAAGAAAATAGTCCTCTGAAATGATAATCATCACAAAAAATAGTACCACGTAAGACAGGGGTGTCAAACTCGTGGCCCGCAGCGAACAATTTTGCGACCCGGCCAATATATCAACACACAATAACATATAATATTTCGGAAAAGCATCTTATACGTGCAGCGTGAATGAATCAAGTTTAGATGATACTGCATCGTATCAACTAAACGCAGAAAAAATTCCAAATCTTAGAACTGAATTTGAATTAAGATTTAAAGATTTTAATTCTTTAGAAGACACATTTTGTTTATTTTCTTCAATTGTCTCAATAAATATAGATTTAGTACCCAGCCATATGCAAATGGAGGTGATCCAGACTCATATTTGAAGTAAAAATTGATTGAAGTGGATATGCCTGAATTTTACAAATATTTACCAACCATATTTGAAAATGCTCAAAAATTCGCACAGGAAATCATTACCATGTTTGGAAGTACTTATCGGTGCGAGCAGTTATTTTCAGTTATAAAAGAAAATAAGTCTACTTTTAGAAACAGTATTAATGGCACTCACCCTGCGTCAGGTTTGAAAGTAATCACTGTGAACAAAATTTCTTCCAAAATGTGAAAGTTTGTAGCAGAGAACAGATGTCAAGTGCCAGGACGTAAGAATTGAATATTTATTGTTGTTTTTATATGTTCATTAAAATAAATATATTATTCGAAATAAATCTACTATCCTATGAATATTGACTTTTTGTGGCCCACCTGAAGTTAACTCGTGTTTGTTTGTCCCAAGTTAGCCTCAGAGTTTGACACTCTTGACGTAAGAGAAGCAAAAGTATATGGCTGATAAAATGCATCCGACAACCATAACATATCAACATTGTCTTTCTCGTTTCAACGAAAGTTCATGATAGCTGAGTGGTTGTGGCCGCGATTTAGAGACAGATATTACTTCTGTTACATAATTAGATTTGATAACAACAGACCCGCTGTGTGAAGGAGATTATTTACAAATCTGGATGGTAAATCTGTTGAGCTGTAAAATCCTCACGATAGCGGGGACCAGTGCTGCAAAGGAGAACATTTGGGTCCCCCTGCAAAGTCAGGTTTTGGTCCCCCAGTTGGAATTTGCAAAGGGGCATACTTGGTGGAAGTCAAGCTTTTGGCCCACTAGAGCCCTGCCCCCCAATGTAGGGGTTGTGGGGGTGTTGGGTACGCCAATGGTGTGGACATGATTGGACAGTTGAGTGATAGTTCAAGTATGATTCTCGTCGCTTCACCGAGATTCAGGATTATGAGGTGCTTTGCCAATAGTCCTTATATTGTTTGGAGATGCGAAGTTATAAGCAATTAATCTATTTCCAGTATTTGTCACTTTATTGGTGCTTAAAAGATTTTTAAAGCACTGATTTCCATAGAAATGCAAGTAGAGCGATGTGGCATTAATGAACAAACTGTAATTAAGAATATTCAAACTATTGAAAACCATTAATTTCTTAAGGTATCCGACTACCCTGAAATTGTGAATTTTGCCAAAATTGGAAATTTTTTATAATTTATTTTATAGGTCATCTTATTAGCTTAAAAAATACCAATTGTATTCAATGGAACATAAACTGTATGTGTCTTAGCAAAGGCAGATGCCACTACATTAAGCAAGATGCCATACTTTAAAATGCGATTTACTCAAAATGTGTGTTTTTTTAAAATGATCAAACGGGGCAGTAAAGGCTAAAAAAGTTTTGAGAACAATTTAATGAATTTTTTGTGTATGTTCTGTACAATAGTAAAAGTGTTTTAACCTTCAGTTTTATCAATCACTGTTTTATTACAAACTTAACAGGTACTTATGTAAGAATAATCACTGGTTTTTTTCAGCGATTTCATTTAATAACTAAGATAAAGAGTGCTCTAGTTTTTGTAAATATTAAAATATCTGTTATCCTGTAAGTCATTTCAAAAATGAATACCAAAACAACACATTCAAACTGATCTATTGAAAATTTGTTCATTAACTTTTTGTACAAAATGGGCCCGTTTATGTAATTTTTTGTAAATATTTACTATTTTTTTCCTTTTTAGTAATAATAATTTCTTTTTCTTTTAAATTTTAGCATTCTTTTCTAAAATTTTTTAAATAAATATTTTTAATTTGAGCATATTTTTCATAAAATAAATCTAGAAACCATAAAAAATCCACATAACTCTATTTTAAAAAAAGTTATCGCAAGAAGTTGGATATCTTAATAAATTCAGAATACTTCTTTCCAAGCTCTTTGCAATTTTGGGAGAAAAATTTAGTTTATTGCGAAACGTTAATAGAACATTTCGCAAATTGTCTTAAAATAATCTTGGTTGTAAGCAGACTAAATATTAAATTAAAACTTCGAAGAAAATATAAATCATTTTGTAAAAAAATTATAGATGCAAACAGGCTTTTATTATTTCCATTACAGTTCCTCCCACTTCAATTACTTTGATTAAAATATTTAAAATTTTTTTAATTCTGTTAATTTGTTTTCTATTTATATTTGAAAGAGAAAGCATTTTATAGTTAGGTGAATTTTTTTTCAAGTTTTATTAATATGCAAACATCAATTGATTATTTTATCTTTCTACCAATTAAGAAAAATAAGGTGGAAATTTTTTTTCGATGCTACTTTTATTCTAACTATAGAAAAAAGTAGAACCTAAAAATTACTTTGAAATGTTATGCTTTTTAATACGTTATTTATTGATAAAAAGTTGTCATTATTAATCCATGGGTTTTAATCAACTGACAACGTAATTTTGTAATAAAAACATCAGAATAGTTAAAATTCTCCGGACATTTTCTTTTGTATGATTAATTCCTTATAAGAATGAATTAAAAGTACTTTTTTCACAGAATAATTAATTAACTGTATATTGTGGTAATAAATTATATTAGAAAATAAACACAAATTTAATGTAATACTACTGAAATGAAATAATCTTTCATTATAAAGGCTAAATTATTCGAGTGCAAAATATTTTTCATTACGTGGAAAAATGGATTCAAGATTAAAATTGAATGTGAAAAATGTATAGCATGTACAATTTTCATTTTTTAAGATACCTAAATCTAAATAACATATTAGTTAAAATCGCACGTATTGCGTTCTAGAAAATCATTTTTCTGTATTCATTAAAAAATATTTATTGCATAAATTCTTTAGTTAGCATTGAGAATTTGTTCTGTTGTAAATAAAAATTTACTGTATCAAAATTTTAATGTAAGAACAATAAAGATATTTATGTTTCCGATATTATCATAGGAGTATTAATGGTAATGATTACCTTTCAAAATGACTGAAGTTCTTATTGTGTTGAACAAGAACATGTACGCTAAATTTAATGAATCATTTTTAACACTATCTGAAATAGAAATTAGGATGATAAAGAAATTGACATCTATATATATAAACTTTATAGAATAACTTCATCTCATTTAAAAATTAAATGTAATACATACTGAGAATTAAAAATTTTTTTTAGCATTTTTCATTATTTTTTACCAAGCATCAAATGAAAAATATCCTCAAATTTCACGTAACAGTTTGATATGCACTGCGTCTTTTTTCTGCGTGTGATTGAAATCCCTATCCACAGATCTTAAGTAATTAATAAGCTAAACCAGTAGTTCTCAAACTTTCACTATTGGCGACCCCATAATTTCAATCATAATTTTTATCGCACCTCTCCCCCCAAAATAATAATGTATTGAATGCAATAATAATGCACTTTGGGGGGGGGTGCTAAAGCTACAATACGATCATAATTATAAACCGTACAAATTAACAAGATAAGTACTAAATTTTGTATATGTTACTTTTAAGTAATATATTATTATTTTTTTACTTTTTAGTTCAATTCACTATAAAAACGTGTTTTTTAGTTTGTTTTTAAACAATAAGTTATTTTATAATTATTATTACTATACATGATAAAAATCACAATTCCAGTGAATAATTTAATTAAGAGAAAATATACTTACCCCTACTTTCAAGGACTTTTCAATTTTTTTTTTTTGATAATTTGAGAAAAAAATTTAATAAAACTAAAGACAGTGTTCCAAATGTGCGTGCCCTTAATAAAGGACATAAATCCCAAACACTTTTTGCTAACAATACAGGAACGTTGTTTTCCAGCAAAACTGTCATATTTTGTTCGTGTTATTGTAGTTTTGCTGTCGTTTGATGATCTACAAATAGCATTTTGATTTTTTCTTGTCTCTTTTTGACAAGGCAAAGTGCTACATTTATGGCTTCATAGTTTTCTTCATAGAGTTCTTTAGGCAGCATTTGAAAATTTCAATTCAACTCAAACATTTCATATTTATCGCTTTTCTCATATTTACTTTCGCTATTTTGATTAACATGCATTATTTCAGCAGGTTTTTCAATTGTATGATCAGTTTCAACTTCCTTCAACCTTCCTTTTATATTCTGCTCATTTACATTGATAAACCATAATAAGTCGTACAATACAGCAACCAAGACCACAAAATTGTTCATGGGGGAATATGTAGCATGCTCATAGAAAATATTTTTGAACAAAAGTGGTCGCGCAGGGAACTCGATCAAAACAAGTACCTTGATTGTAAAAAATATTTTCCACTCTCAAAAAAGAGGCATATTTGTGACAAATTCATTTTAGTTCCCATTAAGACTGTCTAATAAAAGGATACTGTCAAGGTTACTGTTAACGGATAAACAGTTTTTCCAGAATTAACGATTTCGTGAGCCTGGTTATACTCTGCACCTCATGCGACCGTTTCCATGTTAAAAGTGTATTTAATAAAAAATATCGAAGTCAGTTCGGCTGCACATCGACTATGCACATTTTCCAAGCATTACTATGTACAAAAGTCCAAAGTTAATTATTTATATTTTTTTTTTCAATTACTAAAATTTACATTAAAAGTCAATTTTAACTGTTGATTAAAGCTCAAAAATTGAAAATAAAAGCTTTATTTTTGCCGTTACTTACAGTTAAAGAGAATTTTAAAGGTCACATTAAATGTGGGCATTGAAATATTTTTCAGTTCTAATGAATTAGAAAATACAAGACATACCTTTGGTAATTATTTGATGTTTCCAATATAATCAACTTCTAATTTTCAATTTTAGAAAACTCCTGATGAGAAAAGCCAAATGATGATGTAAAATGTGTGAGACAAATTGATATATGTACAACTACAGGTGGTGTTAAATGAATAGTATTTGATGTATATGGGGAATCTTTCTTTCATAGTAAAGGAATGGGGATTAATACGAAAATAAATTAATTTTAGATTTATCCAACGTTAATCTTTGCGAAATAATTTATTAACGAGAAGTTTACGGCTACACTCGTTGTCCAGGAGCTCCACCAAGCCGTACGTTTTTATTTGGTGATTTTCCAGTATATGACAATGGCAAAAAAACCTATGCAGAGAGATCAGATTGTTTTCTACAAAGATTACTTTTTCTACTGAATACTGATTCGTCTTTTTCTATCAGAGGTTGGACATTATATTTAATATTCATGATGAAATTCTGAACAATCAAACAAATACACATACATGCAGGATATGCCACGGAAATATTTTTTTGTAAAAGGTTGGTTGTAAAAAGTCTCTTTCCAGAGGACGACTATTTTACAGCATTCCAGATCGACACCATCCAGTGGGCTTAAGAAGCACCGACGCAAATAATATTCAGGCAGAGGCCTACTAACCACCGTACGATAAAACGTATAGCGCTTTTGCGCAACCACGCTCGCTTGCTAACCAGGCGGTAAGTAAGCTTCAGTCATGTAATGAGCGTTTTAAGATTTCTAACGTCTTTGCGTAGAGCAGTGCTTCTCAAACTTTCAATACTGGCGCCCCCTTATCAATCACAATTTTTATCGCCCCCCCTTATACATTAATAATGTATTGAATGCAACGATAATGCACTTTTTTACGCTAAAGCAATAATCTTAATTATATACCGTACAAATTCATGACATAAGTTTTAAATTTTGTATATGTTGCTTTTAAGCAAAAAAATTAAGTAATAGGATAATTATTATGTTATTTTTCCTTTATCTAATTTTTAAATTGGAACATATTGCAAAAATCGGTGGCTGCTTAGAAGACAAAATATAGATATCTGCTTTTTTTTAGAAAGAACTTAATGGGTCAATTTCTAATCATAAGCATTCCTTTGAAAAATTTGCTCTGTAAGACAAGCCCATGGAAGTCGCTAATACTTATTAAACTTGTTCTTAATTTAGCATTAATTAATTAGTTATAAAATACTTTGTGAAGCACTGATACATTAAAAGTATACCGGCTGAAGTACCCGCTATTTGCACGAGTTCATTTATAAGAAAATAAAACATTATTGATATAATCGCTGAATTTTAAGGAGAGTGAAAAGCCAAGTGCGCGACAATGTTTACAAAAATGTAAAAAATGATTTTTTAAATCATTGCTCAAATTATAATTAGTTTTAAGCGAACTGTAATTTTAAGCCTCACAGAATTAGCATTTAGAATTGATGTTGAATAATGAACAATAATATAAAATTCCGATGAGAAATAATTGTATTATTTTTAATATTTAAAGTGAAAAGACTTCAAAATGTTTTAAACCTGGAGCAGGCACGCACTCGATACTAATGGTCGAGTGGGGTTATTGAGCCACCCCAATTGTCACGGAGTTTTTTTTATAATTACTTTTATAGTACAAAATAAAAACCGTAATTCCAGTGAATAATTTAATTAAGAGAAAATACACACTCACCTACTTTCAAGAACACAGAAAATTCTGGAACGAGTGATGGGTCCTTTGTATGATTCTTTGGGAGGAATATCCTCGGTTTCGATTTGCTATTTCTTCAACTTTTTCTTTTTCGAAAAAAGTTTATCACACCGGGAACTTAGTCAAAACAAGTACCTTAAGGTTGTCCGAAAAAAACGTTTGTCACTCCCAAAAAAGATCGTAACGGAGATATGTGACAAATATATTTTATGTTCACACGTTAAGACTGTCAAACAGGAGGATAGTGTCAGAGCCATTGGTAACAATTAAACAGTTCTGCCAGAATTACCAATTTCGAAAGTGCACTCTGTGCTCGGTGTAACAGCTCCGGAATAAAAGTGTATTTATTACAATATGGATGTTCTGGAGGGATGGGAACTAAAAAAAATTATGTAAAACGTTTTTCATTATGCTTTTTATATGTTTGGGAATAACTCATAGAAATAAATCTTGGCCAAGTAATTCTTCAAAGAGCTCCTCTGTGCTTTTCCAAAAATCATAAAAATATCTTACAAGGAAAAAATCCCTGCAGAAATAGTTTATTTGCAACTTCCCTAAATGAAAAACAAATACGGCTTTTGTCAAGAGTTCTAGAAGCGTATGCTATAAGAGCAGGGACGTAACTAACCGTACAAGTAGGTTCGAAGGTCAAACCGCAGCAACTACATTCTGCTGGATATAGCTGATGACAATAATATAACAGTGATGAACGGCTTTTTTTTTATCTTCCTAAGATGGCCCAGAATCTTTTTTTTTCGATTATGGGTCTGGGTTTTGAACACTATTTTTCTCATTTTGGTTTGTAAAAGAAACCGTAATAGACGGCATGACTTTAAACTCGTATAAGCTTTAATTTTTTTATGACGTAATATCAGATCGGAGATCCAGATATATAAATTATATCAGTGTAAATGATAATGTACTACCGTCTTTTTTTTTTTTATTATGTCAGAAAAAGTATTTTGATGCGTCTTTACTTGGTTGATTAGCATATAGACGCCCACGATAATAGAGCAATTCTCCGAATCGAAAAATACCCTGTGACATTAATCCCCGATGTTTTAATCGCGGTTCAGCAAGAAATATCCGGAACTGCAAACCTTTAACTACAATATTTTTTTTCAAACCTCTCAATCACCCATTATTCAGGCAGACTCCCTCTCCTACCAATAGCGTCAGCAGAGCAGATGCTGACCATTTTGTCCACAGTCTATAACGGCGAGACGCTGCTCTCATAGCAGTTTTTCAGTTCTCGATTGTTTATACGGACACACGTAAAACACATTTCCCTATCGAACAAAATTTCCATCCGCAACTCTCCAGCATAACACTCTTGGCATCAGCAAACAGTCTACTTATCGGATAGGACGAAAACGATGCCCCAGAATCTACTAGAGCACGTATCGGCTTCTTATCTATTATTACGTCATACCAGTCATCCGGTCGCCCACCCCGAGTGGCTGCATCCCGATTGGCGACGGGGAGCCAAAATCACTCTAATGTTGGCGTAAAACCCGGCGATTTCTTTTTCGCGCAGCTCCCAGACGGCCCTCGCAGGTGTTGAAAACAAACGGCTCGCCGCATCGCCTGTGCCCGTTACAGCGGCGTATGCTTTTTCCCACTTCGTCTTAATCAGTGTAAAGTCGATGGACTTCTTCTCGTACGATTGTGCGAATAAGAGACCAAATTTTTATGATGTCAGAAAGTATTTTGTTTTACTTCATTCCAGTAAATAAATTTTTTTAATCGCAACACCTTTTCATTAGGTGTGACACTTTTCGTCTTCTTTTATTTTCGATATGCTCGCGCCCCCTTTGTACGCTGGGCTCGGCATTTTAGTTGTTCTTCTGCCCTTTTATATTTTTGACGCGAAAAGTCCCCCATTTTTAAACGCTTCCCAGGGGCAGTTCCGTCAAGAAAGAAATAAACGTTAGCCAGGCACATCATGTCCCCACTTGTTAAGTTGGCTGATCGTACTCTTTAAGCCATTTGAAACACTGGCGTAGAGGGTATTACCTTATTTTCTCTTTCTCTGATATCTTCATGTTTTAATTACTATTGCCCTGTAAATACTCCCCTATAAACTTTTTCCTTTAACTTGAAATAAATTATTTTACTTTCAAGAAGCCTCTTCGTTTGCATTATTTTGATTTGTATTCGGAAACTGAACCAGTTAGTTCAAGAAAACCCCTAAGACACATGGTCACTAACACCACGTTATCCAAACTATTTCTTGTTCATCGAAATATTTATAATTCACAGGTTTTAATTATATTTTTCTATTTCTTTTAGTTCACCCTTTTCAAATAGAATAATAACATAGTGTTATTGTGATCTTTTAAATAATTCTCTCTAAACACATTTTTTGTAAAGCAATCATCAATGATGATTATATATTCTACTTCACTTTTTACGTTTAATTAATGGTACTTAATAAATGATAACAATATTTTTCATTTCAAATGCTTCTAAAATTGTTCTTGGACTTTTTTTGAGGTATATAGTTTACAAAATTATACAATATTTTTATTCGAAGAAATGCTCTATAAAATCAGATTGATAAAAGAATCATCCAAATGATGTTGTCTCTAGTTTCTTCTCTAAGCGAGTGATGAGATTATTTGGCATATGTTTGACACAGCGTACCACCTATTTTATGGGGCAGACGAAGCTTCGGAAATTTGTATCTGAATCATTTCTTACCCCATAAAGTTGTATAGATATTATATATGACGCGATTACAGCTGTTGATAGATCTAATACTCTATTTCGATCACTGATTAATGTTGTTTTTAAGTTATTTCTCAATTGCTATGTATTTTTTACTAATACCTTACTATAGATAAGCTGTCACCAACCAGTGGTCCATGGACCACTGAGACATTAATATTTTTATGGAGATTCAGTTTCACACAAGAACGACGAGTAACAAAACGCATTGTGAAATACGGATTATACTTTAATTCTTGCTACTACTTTTAGCGGAATTTTTTCTGAGTTTAGTGAATTCCCAGCTGCTTTTTAGTAGTTGTATCCAGGGAAATTTGAAAGTGAGAATTGGCAAACATGGTAAATTGGCGTCATAACTCTTCAGTTTATTTCTATTGTTCTTGCTATTCGAGATATGAAAATATAAATAGAGACGTGTACAGGTGATAATGTAGTTATAGTAGTCCTTTTTTCCATAAAGAAGTTATTCACTTGAGTGGTCCACCGAATTTTAAATTATACATTTAGTGGTCTTCGAAGTTCAAAAGTTTGGCAAACACTGTTGTAGAACGCTTGAATTAGTCATCATGAATAACATTATTTGATGTACCAGAAGTGCCTGTATCTGCTCAGTGTTAGTATGTTTCGGTGTTTTGGTCAACTCAGTTTCCTTTTAAATATTTTTATACTTCACGGGTTTTTTGCTCTTTGTTTCCATTGAAGCGTCTTTGCTAATTCACGGGTTTGTTTTGTGCAAGGTCAGTGGTTCAAATTTTCGCAACACATACTTTTATTACATGAATATAAAATGGAATGCAATTAGAGGAATTAAGCCGTCTTTATCATAATGGTAATTAATTCAAATCATTTATTCACACAAATTAGAATAATTGTATACTGCTACCTTAAAAAGCATATTGAATTCAATTTTGAAGATGTCATTATTTAAATGAATGTGCAAATTTGTTTGTATTGCATAGTAGGACTGTTTAATGAAAAACAAAACAGTGATTTGGCGAGGGATAACTGCGTTTCCATGGTAACACGACTTTGCATTTGTAACATGACCTATAGGGAAGAATAATAGAGTATCAAAATCGTAAGCCGCTCATGGTATTCAAGCTTTCAGTCCCCCGACTATATATATATGTCAGAATTTTTTTCATAAAATCTACTTTAAGAAGCATTAATTTAAATAAAAGTTTGATATAAAACTATATAATTTATTTAATTTGAATCATTAAAGGTAAAGATGTTAAGTTTAGTTTTGTCTCAAACAATAATTATTTAGAATTGACAGCTTTGACTTTTTTTAGTGCTCATTATATGCCTAAGTTCACATTTAGAGCAATAGTATTACGGCATTGAAAAATTAAATAACTATAACAAAAACATAGGAATTTCTCTGAAACTTTTTCGGAAACAAAAACACTCGGGACGCATAGGCTATATTGTTCTAAAGTTTAGAGCAATATAGTATATGAACCCCGAGAATCTAAGCAAATTATTAATGTACATATGTTTTACTCTTTTGTAATCTTTCTACACATGTTTTAAATAGTTTTAAGTATTTTAATTATCATTTTCATGTTTATAAGCGTAATATATAATTTGTGGATTGATGATTGTTCCAAAATAAAACAAATATAGCCTACATTTTTTTTATTTTTCCCCTGAACTGCGTTAACTAGGTAGATAAATAATGACAATAAAATAATAAATATTCTCAATTTATTTTTTTAATATTGTGAAAACATGAACCATACCTTTTCTGTTAAATTTTTTTCTCATTAATTCCTTGTTTCCTTATTTTTGAATTTTCAGGACGGAATTTGACAAACTGCCCATTGACAATGTAATTAACATTCATCACACATAAACGAGTTAAATGTATATCGATGATGACTGGTTGTATACCTCAGCATATTTAATACGACTATCTACTTCCTTTTCACTTTACCACTTGGTCTTTGACACTCTAAGCATCCATTAAATCTAGCTATAATTATTTTAAATGTGTATTCACAGCAGAAAATTTTTCACCATTGAATTGCTTACGAAAAGTTTTATTAGAAACTATACTTAAGCACATATAGATTTTTAAATTAGTTCAACGGGTACATTAGAATGGATCGAAGTTTTCTTTTCAGCATTCCAAAAGCTATCTGTGACATATTTTAAAATGAGTTTTACTCGAAATGTGTGTGTGTATTTTTTTGAAATGCTTAAACGGGGACAGCATGTTCAAAAAGTATTAAAAATAATTAAAGGAAATTTTTTTGTTCATGTTCTGTATAATAGTAGAATTTTTTTAAACCTTCAAATTTATCAATCACTCTTTTATTACAAAAATTATAGTGCCTTATGTGGATATAATGACTGTTTTCTTAAGCAACTTCATATAATAACTAAGATGATACGCTCTAGTTTCTGTAAGAATAAGAATGTCTCGCCTCCTGGAGATCATTTCAAAAATGAATATCAAAGAAACACATCAAAATTGAAAATTTATTCATTAACTTTTTTGTACAAAATGGGCCCCTTTTATGTAATTGTTTAACCATTTTTTTTCCATTTTAGTAATAATAATTTCTTTTTCTTTTAATTTTAGCATAATTTTCTAAAATGTACTAAATAAATCTGCTTAAGAAAAATAATCTGTTTTTAAATTTACAGTGCACAACAACGCGGAAGACAAAAAAAATGTCTTGAATCGGATTAATTCGACGGTGCAGACAGACAGAGAGAGCTGAGTTTATATTTGTGTTGCAGTGTACACTGTACTATTAATTACTCAGTACTAACTTATCAGTAATCATATTATTTTAATTATTTATAATGTACGAAAATAATTATTTTTAGTATAAAATCGTCTTACCAAAATTAGGTATTTTTCCAATTTTTTTTCGAAACTTTGACCCATTTGGGGAATATTAAAGTTTGAAATTATTTTTCTTTTAATATCCCTATGATACATGTTTTTTTGCATAGGTAGATTCTGAATAATAATCATCTTTTTGTCCAAATAACCGTAATATAATGTATATTCTATCACAATTTTTCCGTGTTAAATTTCCTTTAAGAAAACGGCTCTTAAACTGTGGTCTGCGGATCCTTGGGGATCCGCAGCGTCTTTCTAGGGGTCCACGAAGACCTCTCATTTAATGTTAGGAAATTAAATGAGTTTATTTTCCTTATTTACAGACTCTGATAGTCAACTACAGAATCTTCAACTACAGCAACAGACTCTTCAACTACAGCTATAGACTCTTCAACTACAACTACAGACTCTCTTCAACTACAGCTACAGACTTTTCAACTACAGTTACAGACTCTCTTCAACTACAGCTACAGATTCTTCAACTTTTACGTGAAAAAGTTGAAGTATGTACTATCCTAAACTAGATCACTAAATTGCTCTCAATGAAAAAACTCTGCTAGAACATGTAATTCGAGTAAATGATTCGATTCGTTAGGGAAGGGTATTCACAAACTTACGGGTCCGTGATGTCAAACTAATATATAAAGAGTTGGCAGCGGTGATAGAATGTTTAAGAACCGCCGCCTTTAAGTCATTTGGTTTCCTGTAATAATTAGGTGACCAGTTTTTTTACAATAAAAAGGAGGACACGCGTGAAAAATTTAAGAAAAAGTTACAACGTAAATATTTGAAACATTTTTAATTCAAGTAAATATTCACTAATAACGCTTGCATTCCTTTTAATTATTTACTTAAATGAGTTTTTTTCCCATTGAATATTTTGTTTGTCGATATATTATTTTCTGATTCATCAGAAATTTCGAAGCAAAAAATATCCCTTATATTGAGCTTTACAATAAGTGTTACAGCTAAAGTATCAACATTCAATCTAGATTTCTCGCTTGCCCCAAAATCATTATCATCTGAAAAAAACTCTTTCAATTTCTACATTAGTTCCAGGTCAGTACAACGTAAATTCAGCAAGAATAACTAAATGATCATATGGAAAACGTTCATTTTTGAAATGGTTAAGTATTTCAACTTATCTTTTATCAATTTCAGCATGCTGATTTACCAATTATTCCAATTTATAAGAATTTAAATTTATATTCAGTCTTCTAATTTATTCAATCAAACAATTGTCGTCGATTTTAATACCAGACATTTCTTTCGATAAAAACTTAACTCAATTTTCGATATCTGCCCATTTTACGCAATGAAGTCAAAAAACACCATTGAAAACTGTTACTTCCTGTAACGTTTGTTTTGGACCATTATTCGACATACTGGTCACATTTTTGGTTCTTCTCTGAATAGAGTTTAACAAATCAGTTTTTTAAAGTATTAAAAAAGAAGACAAGTAGAAGGACACTTTTCGAGGAAGATCTGTACATATAAAAGGAGGATGGTTGGTCACCTTAATAATAAGCTAGTGCTCTTGCTAAAAATGTTTCGTGGAGAAGAAACTGATAAGGAGTTTCCACCTCAGTAGAATTTCGTATTCCTTTTATTAAATAATATGGGACAAAATATTTTATGAATTTTTCTCCATCCATACTTATTTACAAGAATATCACATAGTTTTCCCACAGTGAAATTAATATCTTTTTTCATTCTCAATCATAAAATTTGAATATATTTGTATCATAAATAATATATGTAGTATAAATGCTCAAAACATGGATAAATCCGGATTATTTGTGTCTTTAATATCTTGCTGCGATTGGATTTGTATTCCCTCTCTTCTCACTGAGTGACAGAAAAGAAAAATGAATCCTCGCGAAGAATGATTCAAACGGCTGGTTAGAATAAATTTTACAAATAAAGTGAACAAAGTAAATTACTCTCAGGATTGGCCATAAAATTCCTTGGTTGTATGAACAACAAGCCAAAAGAAACCTTTTGAATATTGGAAACATAATGAGGTACTCTAGATTTATTCCTTACAATATGCTTGCGTGGAAACCCTACGCAAATTCCAAATTGCTGTATTGATCGTAAATCAGACATCTCGTTTGAACCTTTTCACATTTCACTTTTCTCATTTAACTTTTTCGAAAATGCAAATAATCTATAGATGGGATCCATAGAATTCTGTCAATCAGAATATGCTGTAGTTTATCGCAAGCATATGTTTAGGTAAATAACCGTGTGTACCTAAAACAATATATTTCGGCAATTTAAATAAAATAAATATTTATTTCTCAACACGTTTATGTTGATGGAAATTAATGAAGATATCTTAATCAGAATGATATGTAGATTTCTTATTCTTAAATATAAAAACTGGTTAGATTACTTTTAAAAATGTTTATGTTAATGACTTGTTAACGGCACAATATAGTCATTGAGATTAATGCGACCACAAAATATTACAAATAAAATATTCTTTTGCTATGTCAACCAATGAAATAAATCTATAAAAAATATAAGAATAACAAAAAAGATACCTGAGCGCAAACATTACATGGGTTATTTCATCAAATATCAAAGATTGTATATTACATACATCTCAATATCTGACCTAAAATATATTTATAAGCAGACATAATAGGACATTACATTAACACATATTAATGGACTATTTCTGATATCACGTGATACAAAAATAATAAAACCAGAAACATTTGCTAGCTAGACCATTTTGACTATTTTTTTCGACAAACCAGCTAGACCATTTGGCGTTTATGAGTATGGGGTTTATCGAATGATATTTCTATTTACCGGATCAAATCTGGGTGATCATATTTATTGGAATGACTGTGCATTACATTCAAAAGAAAAAAAAAAAATAAGATGGTTTCTGTACGTTTACTTATTCTGTTTTCAAAAGTTATATTATATTTCCCTTTTTTTTACTGATTCTACAGCTGATTTTTTTTATACCTAAAATATTAAAAATACTCATTTAAAAAAAAGCTAGAACAATTAATATATATAATTATATATATATATATATATATATATATACATTGGGAGAGAGATAACTAATTGTAGGAATGAAAAAAAGAGCATGATTTGTGTCTGCATTGTTCTAACAATGCACAACCAGTTTGGCTAGTTTGGCGGAAAAACCGGTTATCGACACCAAGTTTTGTCATTAATTTAACTGTTATATTGTTACAACAGCGAAGACAAATCTAAGGTGGGGTTGATAACCGGGAATTAATTTAATGAAATTTAATTAATGAATTAGTATTTGAAAAACTGTATTAATATCAAATGTCATCCAGTACTAGTTAAAAAATATTTGAACTTGATTGGATGAATAAAAAGTATTTTATTAACAGTAGAAAATTTGTACAAGTTAAATATGTTAAATATATAGAGAGTGTGAGCTAATAGTAGGAATTGAAATAGAAAATAAAACCTTAATAATGTCATCATCGATTTTTATTCTTATAGATAATCTTATTTTATTTTTATGCAGCCCATACAGTATAGTGGTTAGTGACGCTGATTTCTGTTATGTAGAGCCTGGATTTGAATCCTGGATAGCTAATAAATAGCTGCTAAAAAGCTAATCTAAATAGCTGTCGAACCGCAAGTCCCTTCGTGAGGTTGGTGGAAGGAGAAGTTAAATGAAAGGCTCCTGATTATCTTCATAGTTTTCTCCCTAAAAATTGAAGCGGAACCGAGCCAAATCATACCGTCACCTGTATGCTGATCTAAGCGGCGGCTAACGACATGCTTAAATCTAGCTAGATGCATCGAGGAGTTTCGTGGGCTTCGACTTGACACCGTCAAACAGGTGACATTAGCAACAACAAAATTTTATTTTTATAGATATTTATTCCGTTAGCGCTTCTCAAAGATGGAGGGATGACAGTCCTACGTGGAGGACACAAGCATATCTAAAAGTCTAAAATTAGAGATTATTTAAAAACAATTATTAATTTTCTGAAAGGAAGCAAAACAAAATACATTTTGATATAATAAAAAAATAAAATACGCATTTATGAGGATATAATGTACTTATAAATGTATCAATACTGTTCAATGTATTTAATGATTAATTTATCTATACTAAGTTAAGAAGAAGTTTCTAGTGAAGGCCTGGGCTTACAATGTACAAAACTATCTACAAAATTTATTATTTATCTTGATAATTTGATCGATTTATACTTAAAGTCGCATTGTAGGTTTAGCGTAAAAGTGCATTATTACATTCAATGCATTGTTATTGTACAGAGGGGAGGGGGTGCGATGAAAATTATACTTTAAAATTGGGTCGAAAATGTTTAAAGTTTGAGAAGCAGTGTAATAGATTTTTAATATTTTGCTGCCTACAGTATTTTAAATAAGAAACTGTAATTTTAAAACTTCTGTTAAAGCAAAAATAATTACAAAATATTTAAAAATAAAATATAATAAAGAAACAAGTTGAAAAAATAATGAGTCGCTTGATCACACTTTTTGAGATAATTGGATAAATAGTTTTTTTAATTATTATTTTAGAAGATATTAATACCAGTATTTTGTAGTTCTGCTTCTTGATTTTTATTATATAATTCATGTAAACGGGCATCAGTGTTTTATAAATTTTTTCCAAGTTACCTTGAGAGATGGTTGCTCAAGATAAGTAGCTCTTCTTTCTTGAAGACATTTTGAATTTGTATTTCAAAGTCCAAATTGTTACGGAAATATGTTTTCATAAATTATAGTCGTAGACTTTTATCTCATACTTAAGTTTCTTTACACATTATTGCATGTTATTCCGAAGTTTATAGAAGAGGCGGGATATATTGACTTTGAAAACCCTGGCTATTCAATATTCCATCGACTATAGTTAACTTTCATCTGAAAATTCACCATTGTTTCTGTATGTAGAAGTACTAATGCACGTTGAACATATCGAACCCCTACGTATCCTCTTCTTGGCGGCGTGGATGGAGTGAGTGAGTGTTGGGAGTTATTGGCGCAAGAGCCAATTTTGGCTAAACTGCGCCAAACATTCGCTAAAATGTTAAAAGTATAAAACCACTAAAAATCTTGATTACATTTGTTTTAGTTAAAAAGGGTAAAATATCAAAATGTTTACAAAAGTCAAAATCAATAAAATTAAAAATAAACAGAGTTTGGGAGGGGGGATTCCCCCTCCAAGTTCAATAAGTATTATTGAGAAAAAAGTCACTTCTATGATTTCTAGTGGGTGTTAAAAGGTACGATCCGGTATAATGGTTATACTTATTCATATCTTTAACCAGAGGTACAGTGTTCGAAACTAAGTCATCTTCCTCATTATCATACGGAACCATGTCTTTCTCATCCGATGTATAGTATACAGGTACTTATATTCTAGGTTTATGTGCAGCCATCTTTATTTCAATTTTTTTGTCTTGTAGCGTTAGATATGTTTTTAGGATGACGCTTTTTAACGAGGTTTTGAAGCCTGGGATACAGAAGATGTAGTTGTAGATGGTAAGCCATTGCATGTGGTGGTAGTAGGTTCATGTACAGAGCAACTTGTAACAGTGGACAGTCTGTAAACATGGGGCATGTAGAAAGGGAAAGTGTTTGGTTGGATGAGCATAATGCAACAGGATTAAGAAGATTATTGGGTGTTTAGGGAGCACTAATAAACAAAGGAATAGGTGGATGTGACTCTAATGACGTTGTAACTACAACAGAAGATGTGGATTTATGAGCTGTGCCTGAGTTGATGTAGACGATTTTGTAATGCAGATACTGAAGAAGATATAAATGACTTCGAAACGGATATTACTGGTTGTAGTAAATTCAAAGGTGGGCAAACACCTTTGGTAATATTTATCAATATTACCAAATATATTTATCATGTGTTTGAGTTGTAGTGGTTGTAGTCGAGGATTTGGCAACCTAGGCGTAAGAATGGCGAGGATGGAAAGAGTGAGGTTCCAGTTCAAATGTTAAACATGTCAACTGCCGTAGCTTATATAAGTTACATAACATTTTGATTATAATTAGCAAACTTTTTGAAACAAGCAGCTGGAAGTCATTCCATAAATAATCTCTGTTCTATGATTCTGTACACACGCACATTAACGAAATGATTTTGATTTGTATATTATGTAATTTCTTTTCTCCTAGCTTATATTTCAAGAAACTGTTTAGTGAATATTCGTCCTTAGAACGTTATATTAATCTTCCAAACACAGACAACGTAAACATCATAATCAATTTTTTTTAATAAATTTTCATGAGTCTTGTTGTTATTGCGTTAAACATAATTTCAAGGATAATTAAACCAATTACTTTAATGTTAGAAACAGTTAGAAATGAATTGTCTTAAAAACAACCTTGATTTTATTAAAAGAAACATACCTTGGTCTTGAAAAAAATTGTTTTTAGTTGGATTTGAAAGTAAGGCCACGGAAAGCAATGTTTTCTCATAGAAAAAATTATTTTTGTTGCGGAATAATACTTCATTATTTGAAGCACTTAATTTTAGACTTTTTTTTTTATTTCTTTTAAAAGTAAGACATCTGTGCCCGTTTGGGAATTATCGTGGAAATCCACTTCCCAGAAGGACTTGAATTAGTGTTCTGTTAGAAATGATTTTCCATTATATTCTGAGAGGTTAGGTACTTTTCTAACTGAATCCGATATTCCTTTAGCTCCTGCCTTCTTTCTCGATTCATCTTTATTCTTGAAATACAGTTCCACAGTGATTGGAAAAACATAAGTTTGAAAGGACAAAGAAAGGAACGGATAATTCTTTTTGCAAATTTTTTTGATTTCATTAGTTAGGGTAGAGTTTTGTATCTACTATATTTTCAATCCGTCAATTCTGAATGTAATTTTTTACTTACATGTCAATTTCAGTTTAACTTTGAATATATTTTTTTTACTTATACGTCAAATTTCATATGTCTGTTCTACTTATGTTGAATTTTTTTTGATAATCTTTCAAGATTAAATTTGTGTGTGGCATTTGTTTTTAAAGTACCCAACTTCAGATTTTTAACATTTAACATTCCCGGGAAAAAGATTAAGAATTAAATAGTTATTTAAATTAAATAAACTAATCACAAAAATTATCTTAGTTCTTAATAACTTATTAATTCTTTTCTTAATAACATATTCATTCTTATAACTTATTAATTCTTTTCTTAATAACTTATTTATTCTTATAATTTATTAATTCTTTTCTTAATAACTTATTCATTCTTATAACTTATTAATTCTTTTCTTAATAACTTATTTATTCTTATAATTTATTAATTCTTTTCTTAATAACTTATTCATTCTTATAACTTATTAATTATTTTCGTAATAACTTATTTCCACCACTATTTTCATAAGTGTTAATAATAGAAAGCACCACCTGAAGGAAACAGAAAATACTTAACTTAATGAATATGAGAAGTAATTAATCAATTTTAATTGGTTTGCTGACTAAAGTTGTTTACTTAAACAATGTCTTCTGTTACTATAATATAAATATGCACTTTTTCTCTTTCTTACAGCATAAAAGTTTGCAGTAAATTCTTTATCTAAGAACAATATGTTATACATAAAATTAGATAATATAGTTTATTTCAATGCATAACTTATCTGCATAAACAAATCCCGGTACTGAACATAGATTTACTGGAAAAATTGAATCTAAAGAAGTAATAGTACCATACGAAATGTAATAAATAAAAATAATTACAGTTACGGTATTGGGGTTACTCCCCGTCCGACTAACCCTCATTGTACAAATTATCAGGGAGTGGGGGGGTAGTTACCACCTTTTCAATGATACGGGACCCCAAAATCTACAAACCAGAAAACTTTAAATGTTACGATGTCTGAAAAGAGGGCTCCCAAGGCATTTAGATGCAGGGCCCACTCAGGACAAGCTACGCTAGTGCAAATTATATGACTGTTCATACTCGTTGCTCAAATTGTAAAATTATAATTTATAAAAAATTTGTAGTTCTAATAAATGCATCACAGCAACACGAAAACTTTTTTTCAAAGATATCATATTTTGTGAAATTAATGTTTTATCTTCTTCTTTAGTCATCATTTCATCTTAAAATTGTGTAAAACATTTATATCTGGATGTTTAATACGTTAATATTACGCTCAGTTGTATTTATTTTATGATAAAACTGTAACCGTTTCAAGTAACGCTGGCCTCTACATTTTAATGATGGTTCAATGGAAGTTTGGCGAAATACTTGCAATGCAGTCAATTAGGCATCATTTTAGGCTACCATGTTTATGACCATTTTTGACAACTTGGTAACGATATAAATGCTTCAAGATAATAGTGAACAAATCTATGACGTAAAAGGATTTTTCGAGAAAGCCCTGGAAGGTAGGAGGGGAGACCTCTAGGCAAATTGTTCTTGACTATCTTTAGTTAAATTCTATTTTTTACGATGGATACACTTCATGCATTCCTTCTAAAAGAATGTAAATATTAGAGGACAAATTATTAAATACTCAAAAATATATTTACTTTGAATGCTTGAATTTCTTATATTAAACAAGATGGCTGTCATTGAATAAATCTAGAAGTTTTCCTTCTTGTGTATTTGGGAAATATATAAAAAAATATGTTAATAAAATTAATCAAAGTATGGAAAATGAGTGACTTAAAATAATCCTTGTGTACAACATAATTCAAAAAAAGTTATTTCCCTTTATTATTTTTCTTTCTGAGAAATAAATCGTGATAAGCGTTTAACTTTTTATTAAATGGAAATAAACTGTTAAGTCTCTTAAGCCTTTTAATTAAACTAAGTTCTGCATATATTTGTTTCAGAAAGCTCTTATTTATAGAAAGATTTCTGTGGCAGACATTGCGCAGACACTATTTGAAGAGGAGTTTTTTAATTTTTTTATAAATAAGAATTAACAGCCGTTGGCGGACAAAAGCTTAAAAGCAGTTTAAAGCTAAATTAGTATATGAGTTGCGAATTTAAATAGTTTTTTTATAGGAAATTACAGGATACTTAATTATTTTATAAACTTAGATATAATTTTTTGCTTCGTTTTTTTCTTTCTGAAATTACTGCGTTTTTAAATGTTTAGCACAGACAATCATCTAGATTACTTCATGAACAAGTTATTTATCCAAAAGTTATGAAAGTCTTTTCACAAACACGTAATATAAAAAAAAAATTAAGTCAATTCCTACTTAGATGAACAAAGAAAAATTTTATTTTAGCTTCTTTTTAATAAGTGGTAATTAATTTTTATTAATTATCATTAAAGTATCATATTGTCATCCAAAACAATCGTGTATATAAAATTTCAGTTCAACTGAATGCTTTAAGACGTGAGAAAAAAATATTTTAGAAGTTTTGACCCTAGTCGCTAAAAATAAAACCAACGTGGCTGTAACTGCAATTCATTAAATAATTTGTTTCAGTCAATTAATTTTAATTAATTATCATTAAAGCATCGTATTGTCATCCAACGCAATTGTGTATACAAAATTTCAGTTCAACTGAATGCTTTAAAAAGTGAGAAAAAACCTTTCCAAGTTTTGAAACAAGTCACCAAAAATGATGCTGACGTGGTTGTATTTGTAATTCTTTAAATAAATAGTTTTAATAAATTAATTTTTATCAATTATAATTAAATTATTGTATTGTCATCCAAAATAATCATGTACATAAAATTTCAGCTCAGTTGAACGCTTTAAAACGTATTTTATTAACGATTGAAAATTCCATCAAGATAATTAATTAAATAAATAAATAAATGTATAGAGAGTGTGGTTCTAATAGTAGGAATTGAAAAAATCGCAGTTCTGCTGTACGTATAAAAAGGTGCATTAATTTGTTTTAAAAATTTTTATAATCACTAAACTTTACTCCCCCATTTAGGTAATTAAATTCTAAAAAAACTAATAAATATATTTAGATATATCTCAATAATTAATAAATATATACAATGAGGTACTCGTTCAGGTGGCATTCTGGTTAGCTTGACTGGGTTCAAAATTGCAGTTTCTGACCTGTCGAAGATACATGTCGTGTTACTTCGTAGACCGATTTAATGTATTATCAATTAAAGTATCATTATATATCCTATCTTAGTTTTTCTTTAAAATTCGATATTTACAATAGAAATAGTTATTAATTATTTTTAATGAGCACAAGATATTTGTGATATGTCTGAAATATTTCATTGTGTATTATTTATAACTGAACTTAAACATGTGAAGTAAAATATTTATATTTGATTAGAATTTATCTCTATCATTTAATGTTTCCCATTTGATCAATAGTATAACATAAAGATAAATCTCTTTTTGAAACAAATTAATTTTATAAATAAATTTTGGAAACCTAATTTTGCAAATATTTCATCTTAAATATAAGTTTACTTTTGTTTTTAATAAATTTGAAAATGCTATTTGGGAAACTATATATGTAGATGATCCATTAATATGTATATCAATATTTTATTATTTTTTTTTTATAAAGTTTTCACAATTGAGTAATTTTATAAAGTTTTCACAATTGAGTAAACATGAATCCTACATTTTCCGTAGTTTTTAATCTTCTTATGCATCGTTTAGCTTTTTACTAAACACTTCCAGTTATGCATCTAAAGCAATGTTTTTAGAAAACGATATTTTATTTAAAAATATGCCTTTTATTCACCATTCTTATACAGGCAATCTTTCGAAATTGAACAAAAATAATATTATACTTTTAAGCATGTTTTATTATATATAATTGTTGCTTAATACATATTCAATGATGAAGTTTAGAATTGTTTCGTAACTGAAGGTATACCTTTTATGTGGCTTAAAAATTTTAATTTGGTATTATTTAACATATTCAACAGAAAAAAAATGATTACGGCTTGAAATTAATTGGAACTTTACTTACTGTCTTACAAATCTATGAAAGGAAAATAAATCTATGAATATCAAAAGCTAATAACACGAACTAAATTTCAGTAATAAGCTTGAGAATATTATTTAAAAATCTAAAATTTGGTCTCCTGGTTCAGTTTTGTGTACTTTCCTCAAACTTACTTTTAAAAAAATTAAATGAATGCAGTCTTTTAATACGACTAATAGTGTCTGGTTTATTAACAAGATATTGTCGAATGAGAATTGCTCCAATAAGAAACGAAGTTTAGTTGCATTCTCAATCAGGAATTTATCTCGATCCATTGTGGTATCTTAACTCTGGCTGGGAAATCAATTTTTTACATCTCTTATAAACTTCCATGTGACAGACAGGTACGCAATTTTTTTTTTGAATTTTATTTCCTTAAGGATCGCTTCAAATGTGTCTTTATCACTCATGAAATTGAGTAAAAAATTTAATATTAAAGTTTATAAATTATAAGGCACACTATATTAATATATTTTTATCACAAGAATTGTGACTAGTATTTTTATAAAAACGCATTAGATATTATTTATATTCATGTAAACATAATTAAAAATAACAATACCAAAAATGAAAAGAACTGTAGGAATATAGATACTGATAGACGGTGATAGATAAGAAAAATCGAACATATCGGGAGTAGAAAAAAATCGCAAAGTACCACCACATGACCCTCTCGCTGGGTAGAGTCCAACTGAAGATGTCAAGGCAGCCCAACCCAAAAATCACACCACAGCGTTATCTACAGGCATCAAGGCAAATCATCCCCGTCTGAGAGACGGATATTCCGGTTAGAGGGTTAAGTAGCTTTGATAGTTTTCTGAATTTGAAATAAAGCTTATAGATTTTAAAATAAACCAGGGTGGGGCACGGGAACTTTCTGTTTTGAACATGTTGCAGTGATATTCGGAAAAAGGAAAGGGCATGGGGTTGAGTAGGATATTTCTGTTTCCTCCCGAATCACTCTCAAACATGTTGTGGTCCAGGCAACAGCACGCTTTTTCCGTGGAGGCGTCAGTGTCGAGCATATCAATAAGTCGAAAATAAAATATAATTTTTGAAAAATTATTAGTTTGCTGAAATGAAGCTAAACAAAATATATTCAGACAACAAAAATACATGTTGCCCTTTTATTGCAATATGTTTCAATTTAAAAAATAAACGGAAATGTAACACATTACTTTATACTTCTCTTATTACTTAAACCTTCTGTTACTTATAGACGGTTCTTCTGATGAAACATTCTTGAATGGAAGTTCGAGAGTATTTATGACCACCCAAAGTGATACAAACTACCAACGAGTAATCGGTGCTGGTGCCATTACCTCTTGCTTCACTTATGAACTTCGGGCGATAATTGAGGCTCTTGATCTATTTGAGACTCCTTATTCTAGAACACGCTAATGATCTCGTCATTTTCTGTGACTCAAAAGCCCCCTCTAGACAAATGTAAATGAAGGTTAAATGATTAATGAAGAAATTTATTCTCACCTGAGTATATTACGTGAATTAGATAAAGTCTGCTTCCTCCAATGGTTACCTGCACATGAAGAAATTACAGGCAGTAAAAATGCAGATAAACTAGCGAAAGAAGCTTAAAATCTTAATAACGACAGTTTTGTCTACACTACATTAGACGCGAATGATGTCGCAAATTTCAAACTGAGAGATAAGTGAATTCCTGTAAAGCATCAAGTCTGTAATATAAGTGTAAATCGCCTTAAAACAAAAACTATTGCTAGGCTAAAAACAAGTCATTACAGATGAATGAAGTTTGACTGAGATGGTAGAAGATATTATAGAAATTGTGATAACTGTATAGATACAGAGCTAACATCTGTTCATCTTTTTGACTGTCCAGATATTCTTGCTGCTCTACAAAAAATAGCTGTCCTATTTCCGTCAACAAGTCTCTATGGAGACAATATTGAACAGATTACCAGAACAGTCATCTGGGCCCATGGTACTATATGATTTGGCCCCGTCATGGATACGGCATCGTCATCATCATCTGTTATTTACATATGACATATACATCACTTAATACTTATTTCGATAATTTGTGTTATTTATAGTAAAGGTCGCATGGTAGCTTTAATGTAGTGTTATTGAATTCAATACATTATTATTGTATGGGGGGTAGTCATAGAAATTATGACTGAAAATTGGGTCGCAAATATTGAAAGTTTGAGAAGAACTGATTTAAATGCTTTAGCAATGTTATATTTTTATAGTATGAAATAAAAGAACCTTGTCTCTATAAAATTGTTTTAAATTTTAATGATAAGGTACCATTAATTTAAATTTCATCTCAAATTAGAAGATTTCGTAAATAAATTACCTTTACTAGTTATTTTTTCACTGAATGAAATTTTTAGATTACTCATTCAGAGAAGGACTTTTGAAAATTGAAACGTGGAAAGAGATCTCTTTACACACAGTAATGGAATATCAATTCACCATCAAACCAAACAAATTTGAATATCTGAAAAGCTTAAATATGTGATCAAACGTGAAAGTGATGATTTGGTACTAAGAGATATCTGGTTCTATGAACAATCTCCGTCAAAGTGATTCAAAACACATTATCTGTTATGCTGGTCTTCAGAAAATTTAAAGTACTGAATTTACCAGTAATGTTGATAGAAAAGTTTCCATTAGCCAGCGGTAGTAGGATATATAAATAATTGTGAGTTCATGAATTGAATAAAAAATCAGGATTAAGTAGTACACATATTGATAGGAAGGCAGACCATGCTACTCTTAAATGCCAACAATATGGATTGGAAAAATTTATTTTTGAGGGAAAATGTTTTATTTCTAATGGATTTGTTTAAAATATTATTGGAACCCTCTCAGAAAAAATAAGGTCATGAGATAAAGAAAATCATTAAAAAAATTCTTTAATGCTCTGGAAAGCAATTTAAGCTCACAACAAAGCGGAGAATTATTACTTAAGCCTAATACAGAAGATAATTCGCTCTTATTGGAAACGATTTTGAAAGTTAATTTTCATCAATAAATACCGTTTTTTAGGCAATTTGCTTTTATCTGATAGCCATCGATACTTGACAATAGCTCTGGCTTAAATATTTCCTGAAAGTAAGCTTTTTCTTAGTTCATACAAATTTTACTCTATTTCTCTTGGACCTCTTTTAAAGCTTATCTTGATGGGAAAGCATATGCAAATACGAGGAATTACAATTTACCTAAAGAGTCGGCGGACAAAATCTATGGATGATATGAATCTTCTTAAAAAGCACAACAGCCCCTTACAGGCCGTGACTGACTCTACCACACCCTCCTTCCAGCGTCCTCTGTTTGTACCGTTTCCACTTCTACTTTAAATTTTCAAGGTATTTAAGTCATTCTCAATGTCATCCACCCATCTAGTTGGTGGTCTTTGTTTATAGCCTGGTTTCCCCCATGTTTCTTAAATGTCAAGATCTTAATGGGATTAACCTCCGAGCCACTCCAAATATGTCTTATTTATCTTAATTTATATTTCTACGCATGACTTGTGTGTCATTTGTGGTTGCCGATAAAGCTTGTGCAGTTCAAAGTTATATCTGGTTCTCCACTATTCTCCTTACTGCATTGGGCTAAAGATCGCTCTAAGAATTTTTTTCTTAAACATGTCCAGTGAGCGCGCTACATCTTTGTTTAAAGTCGCAGTTTCACTTGCATAAAGCAAGACAGGTGATAATCAGTGTTTTGTAATTTCTTAATTTAGTTTTGTGGCTGATGAAATTATATCATAATTGTCTTCTCAGTCAGTAGAAGCATTAAATGTCCATTTTGGTTCTTTTACCAACTTGTGCTCTTAGTTTATTTTCATCATTAATGATTGAACCAAGGGATGATATTGATACTGAATATTTAAACAGCTTGTTGAAGTTATACCAGGCAGTCCTCACAAATTAATGAGGGATAACTGTAAATAATAATTCAAAACTTAAGTGTCTTTTAATTATGGACATATTAATTTTTTGACTGAATATTTGCTTTACCTAAGAGAAAAGGACAAAAATATTTAAATCATACTTATACATGTAATTTTATTGAGTAAAAATTATATTTGCTCACTTTTAAAATGTTCAGTATCTTGTTGAAGTAAAATATACAAAATGTAGATTCGTTCAAATTTGTCTGGAATTAATTCACCGAATTTTATTTGATGCAGATAATTATGAGTTAAAATAATTTTCTATCTAATTTTGCAAAAAATTTTACTACATATTTTGGAGAATACCTTTCCCTTTGAAATACCCCTGAAAGAATTCCTTTTCGAAAGTTAATGAACTATAGGTGTGAATATTAACATCGTACTATTTAGCTATTCGAGGGCATCCTCGTAATTTTTAACCATGATCAAGTGACGAGGACGACGCCTGACCTGGCACTCCCTCTCCTAACTTCCACTCCAATGGGAGGACGTTTGTGCTTCGAGAGATTTAACCAGAATCGTTCCCTCTACACGGCGGGTCTTCAGCGGTATTACGCCCGAACTCATGACACGCCAGCGAAGAATTCGTTGACCGGTAGGCTACCGCTGCCATCATGAACTATGGGAATTAGCATTTTAGTTTCTTTTGAATCATTAATATATACATAAATTATGTCTAGATATATTGAAAAGAGCAACAATTATGAAATATGTTCTGATTTTTTTCTGTGTATTCTATTTCAATTTATAAACTTTTAAATATATGATCATTTTAGATCCCTTTCACACGATGTATACTAAGGGAAAAAATTATTGATTCGAAAAAAATAAATATTGATCAAAATAAAATATTTCTACACAAAAAGAGATATTGTCTTCACAACAATACTTACTTACAACAATACTTAAAGTATTGTTGGTCATATAAGATACCTTTCACAAAATGTTTATGTAAGACCCCTTTCCCAAAAAATATACGAAGTGAAATATTACTGATTTCAAATAAATGAAGTTTGAACAAAATAAAATTTTTTACATAAAAAGGAATGTTTTCCTTACCACTATCATTCATTTCCGGAAATGTACAACTTGCTTTGTAATATATATTTCCTTTACAGAACACCTATCAGAAACGCACGATGCTTTTCCCAATATTAAAAATGAAAAATATACAACCATCAGCTTCGAAGATTTTTTTTTAAAAAGAGCATCCACTGCGTCTTAAAACTCTTTCTTCTCAATTGAAATTTGTTTGTCTGAAAAATTCAGGAATCATAAGAAATTGAGTCTTAGCTTTGTGTTGGAAGTCAGTAAAATAATAAGCAATGATCAGTTGCATTATGAGGATGAACGTACTAGTCCTTTACATTTGGAAAAAAAAAGGATTCTATTTTTAATAAAATTATATTGCATATTTCAACCCCCTGGAGAATGTCTCAACACACTCTTATATAGATCTTATCTTATATGGAGATAAATATATTTTCATTCTGGAAAACGGATTCATTAGAAAATATAATCAGTGTCTTTCAGCTGCTTTTTAACTTTTTTTCTTTTTTTACTTTTTTCTTCCAGAGGCGATTGATTTTCCCCCCTAGAATTATATCACTAATGCATTGTTACGAATTGTGTGTAATTAATGCTTTAAATAGTATAAATAATTTATATCTGAATGTTTGATGGTATTATTACCCTCTGTTGTATTTACCTGTATTTTATGTTTAAATTTCAATATTCGCAAACAACGCTATTCCTTACATCATAATAGCGATTCACTGGAAACTTGGAGAAATGTTGGTGATAAAGCCAAGTTGGCATAATTTTTCGCGTCATCTTTAAGCGAGTTGGCGACCAAAAAAAAAAAAAAAAGGAACGCTTCTGGAAATTGTTGGTGAAATCTATTAACATCACGATATTAGACGTAAATGAATTTTTCGAGGAAGAACTATGTCGACTATAAAAAGCACTCTCTGGCTGAAAATCTAGCTGTTGAAAACTTCAGTACTTACGATCGAGCGATTACTTGCGAATAAACGTTATCATTACGCATTTGTATTTTTGAACACTGATAGTAGTGTCTGAGCACTGTAGAATGTGTGAAGACCTTCTAGGATTTATTTTGCTAATTTTACTGTTGTATCCTCTACTTAACGCATTGTTTATAGACAATAAATTTGTGTAACCTTTTAAGAATCGCTTTGCTCTTTGAAACTGATAGCACCGAATCCACCAGCCCCGATCTCGTAACAATATCATCCATAATAAATCTATGTCTGTATCTGTTTCATTCTATGTCATTTTCAACCTATGCCTATTTGCTGTATTGTAAAATAATAAAATCTGATTTAAGCAAATAAGTTATTAAGATAAGAGGAAAAACTTATAATGTTCTTTTTTTTATATTCTTTGAAGAAAATGCATTCAAGATGTATTTTCTGTTTTGTATAGTACTAAAGGATTCAAAATATTATTATAAAGATTTCAAGAGTTATTACACGGGTATTTTTTTAAAGTAATTCAATCCCAATTTGAAGTGATTAAGAAAACTGCAAGTACAAGCTGAATAACAGCTAAAATTTTAGCAGGAACATAATACTCATTAGAGGGATACAGATTGCTGTTTCGGAACAAACAAAATTTCAAAATTTGAAGATTGCAAAATTATTTAAAAAAATATTAAAAATAATAATAATTTTGCAATAAAAGAGACATTTTTTCAATATGTAATTGCATTTTCACTGCGCTTTAAATCAACAGTGGGTCAATGGTGTGCAAGTCACTGAAACAAAAGGTAAGATACTCTTAAAATAATGTAGACATTTTTTCTATCATCATATATAAATTAATGTTGTATAATAATCAGAGTACTGATATTTTTTCATGCCATACTTTATAAACTTGAAGCTGTTCATTAATTTTTGAAGTTATACTTCTTATTGCGCATTTGGGAAAAATGATGGGGGTAAATTTTTACGTTGCACGCGAACACCGTCACGGATGTTTGGGGGATCTTAATAACTATTGTTATTAACCATATCTGTTGGGACGCATCACCCCAGTACATTCCCCCCTCTACAGTTTTTTGGCCAATATCTCGGCACCCGAGCCTCACAGTTCATTCGATCTCTCTGCATCTGCTCTTCCAGTTATTATAAGTTCATGCTTATAGGGCAGTGTTTCTCAAACTGTGGGGCGCGCCCCCTGGGGGCGCGGTAACCCTGCGAGGGGGGCGCGAGCATATTTAAAATAAAAGGTTTAAAAAATAATTTTTTGGAATGAAGTAAAACAAGATGCTTTCTGACATAATAAAAAATACACATTTACACTGATATAATTTATTTTTATCATCTGGTGATCATCAAAAATAAAAGATTCCACTTTAAACACTCATTAGCCATCTTTGATCCTATAACCAAATTAAACAAATATTTTGTTTACTTTGCGATCAATATGAGAACGATGAGAGATTTATTTTTTTTTACGTTTCTTTTAACGATATCAAACGATGAGAGATTTTTTATTACGTTTCTTTTACCCTAAAATATTACTTTAGCTGACCTTCGAACTTACTAATATGGTTATCTCCGTCTTTTTTTAGGGAAGTTGTAAATATATATAATATATTTCTGTTTCATCTTTTTTCCATGTGAAAGAGTTTTATGATATATGGATAAGCATGAGTATTCTGAAACATATAATGCATAATGAAAAGCGTTTTACACAATTATTTTTTAGAACATGCTACACTTTCCCCATGAACAATTTTGTAGTTTTGATTGCTGTGTTGTACGACTTATTCTGGTTTATAAATGTAAATAAGCAGAATATTAAAAAAAATGGGCATCTGTGATCCCTATTAAAGGAAGTTGAAACTGTTCAAGCAATTGAAGAACCTACTGAAATAATGCATATTAATCAAGATATATATATATATATAGCGAAGGTAAATATCAGAAAAGCGTTATATGAAACGTTTGAGTTGATTTGAGTTTAGCTGGAAAATAACGTTCCTGTGTAGTTAGCGAAAAGTGTCTGTGATTTATGTCCTTTATTAAGGGCATTATTTATTTGGAACATTTTCTTTATTTTTATTGGATTTTTTCTCAAATTTTCTACGAAAAATTGAAAAGTTCTTGAAAGTAGAGGTAAGTATATTTTCTCTTAATTAAATTATTCACTGGAATTGTGATTATTATAGTGTATAGTAAAAATAACTATAAAATAAATTATAGTTTTAAAACAAACTAAAAAACACGCTTTTATAGTGAATCGAAGTAAAAAGAAAAAAAAATATTACTTAAAAGTAAGATATACAAAATTTAATATTTATCTTGTTCATTTGTACGGTTTATAATTATGATCGTATTGTAGCTTTAGCGTCAACGTGCATTATTATTGCATTCAGTACATTATTAATGTATAAGGGGGGCGCGATAAAAATTGTGATTGAAAAGGGGGGCGCCAGTAGTGAAAGTTTGAGAACTACTGTTATAGGGCTATTGCTTCCATAGCTTTTAATTGTTTTAAGAGGTCTCAGGGGTGTTAAATTTCTCTAGAGGTCTGAAAATATAAACGGTTTTCAAACGCGTATAATTCTTTTAAATTTAAATTAAATGATTCGAATCTTTTACGTATTATTTAAAATGGAATGGGGCTTCAGAAAAGCATAAAATGTTTAAAATATAATAATAATTTTAAAAGTCATATGCATATGAAAATTATATAATAAATATTAAGTATTTTTTGCTTTGCGCACGCTATTTTCTAAAATATTAGCCTCTGATGTATAAAACTTTATAGAATTATACAATGCATCATACTCTTTAAACCCTACCTAATTTTAGTATTATATATCTTTTGTATTTCAAAATATTTGTAAAATATTGCAATTTTTTAAATATTTTTAAAAATGCATTTTTTTATTTATTAAAATATGTAAGTTATTATTCTATTTATATAAAAGTAGCTACAAAGTATTAATAATACATTTGTCTTCATAAATCAACTTATAGCTAGTAATTAAACCTACTCTTTTAGAAAATAGCATGCGCGACGTTAAACTCAGTAAAAATATTTCTTATAGAAAAGTTTCTTATTTTCATATGCTTATAATTTTTAAAATTTTGATTATATTTTAAACATTTTATACTTTTTTGAAGCCCCATTCCTTTATAAGTAATGTGTAAAATATTCGAATTATTTAACTTAAATTCAAAGAAATTATACCTGTTTGAAAATTGTTTATATTTTCAGACCTCCAGAGAAATTTAGCACCCCTGTGACACCATAAAATTTTTTATAAACATTAAAATTTTTTTTAAAATTCACATTTTCTGGGCTCCTGTTCGAGTCTCAGACTTGAGATTTGAACTAACTGCTCTACTCGTCAAGACCCATCCTGTCATCTACTTCATTCCCATTGTGTAGGCATGAGGACGGCTTAAATACTAAAATATTATGCTCCTATGTTAATCCTATGGGAACTGGAAAAAATTTCACCCCCTACGGAGTTGAGCTGGGGACTTGATTTTTGGATGCCCGCCATAGTTTCGTATTAGCGCGAGCTTTACGTGGAGTTCGTCCCCTCCTTTGCTCCCCCGTACAGGGCTTCCCCAGTAATAACTCGAATCATATGACACCTTGGTCGACCGCACCGGCTGGATTCAATTGTTCTCCCTATGAGCATCCTAGATATATTTTTTCAGGACCATAGTCCCACTTCACCCATATTTAAAATGTTTAAATTATTTTAAAGTTTTAATTTTTTTTAAATCCCGCATAGTTCCGAGGATTTTTAAGCTTCATTAATGAAACTCGAACCATGGGTTCTCCTTGTTGAGCTCTTTCATCTGTTATAATTCGTGTGTAGACAGTGGGCCTAGGGGGCGTTATCACTAAAATTAGAATACCCATGCTATTCCTATGGGGTTCGATTTTTTGATGACATCATGATATTACAGAGATAGAAGGATGGAACTTTGGGATTACCTACTACTCTGTGTATCCTTGGGATGTAGGTGACCATTTACGTCACAGTTGTCCCCCCGGGGAGTTAGTTTCGTTTTCCTTTCCCAAGGTAGCGCCACCCTATTTGGAACTCCGGATCGGTTCGAATGAATTCCTCTTGTGTTTCCTCACAACCAGGCCGAGTTTCGAGTTGCTGGATGCCTTGCTTCTATTTTATTTGTTTTAATTTTTGTAATTATTTAAAAAAACATAACTCGGGGGCTCTTCAGGCGGATGTCTTAATTTATCTCAGGAACGAGATTCTTCCTGCCGAAACATTCAATATGAGGTCTCAGGTGTTCCATTCGGTTCACCTCATCTGCAGATACAGTCTGCTGAAAATTCTCCATGTTATTGATCCTAGTGTCCCTGTGCGGAGGTGTTTAAATTTATTTAAATCGTGATTATCTCGATTTAAATAAATTTAAATCGGGGTTGGGTTTAGCTTGTCTGATTCACTTAAGGTTAGTATCTTTCAATCTGATCGTGACCGCCTTTCATCCTTGGCCCAGCTTGCCCTGCTCAAGATTTTTAGAAAGGTTTTTATCTTGTTACGCCAATGAAGTATAACTACTTACATGCGTACATAAGTACACACACTTTTTATTTCCAATGGACTGCATTTAAGCAGCTAATTCTTTGCAGACACGGCAAGTCCCTATGTGTGAGAACCACTTCATTGGTGGCATTATCTGATGGAGGCTTCCGCTACAAAATTTTTGATTCAAGAATTTATTTAATCCAAGCTCTTTACGGCTGCATAACAGTGCCGTGAGTTAATTTTGTCAAAGGTTTCATAGCCAAAATAATACTCGAGGGATCTTTTACATGCCACATAATCATATGACATGCGTGCCGATGATTTTTGCATCCAGCCGGGAATGAACCCACAGACTTAGGATTACGAGGTGACTTGGGACAAGTCATTGAGTCGACGTATTCATTAAAATATAAGCAACAAAATATTTGCTACTAAAACTATATGTAGTAGAATTAATAGATTTCTTAAGTATTTATTTTTATTAGCAATATATCGTAGATTCTATTGAAATTTATTATTGATGGAGAAACAAAATAATAAAGCACATATCTCCAATATATAACTCAGCTGTCAATTAAGAAAATTAAAGTCTGATACTCTTGGAGTAAACTAAAATCTTTATGGCAGCGATTCTTAAGCTGTCAATGTTTTGACCCAATTTTCAGTCACATAAGTTTCATCGCACCTCCTCATAAAACAACTATGTATTGAATGCGATAATAATGTACTTCGACTTTAATAATATACTGCACAAATTATTAAGATTAGAATTATATTTTTCATATTATTTTGTAATATGACAAGCCTATGGAAGTCACTAGTAATAACTAAACTTGTTTTTTTTAATTGAGGATGGATAAATTAATTATCAAAAACTTTTTGCCGTACTGATTCATTTATAAATATCAATGCAAATATGTATTTAATTTAATTGCTACTAATAACTCCCCTCTCCAAATACTAATTTATTTATTTATCTTGGTAGAATTTTCAATCGTTAATAAAATACATTTTAAAGCGCTCAATTGAGCTGAAATTTTATATACATGCTTATTTTGGATAACAATACAATAATTTAATTATAATAAGTAAAAATTTATTGATTAAACTTACTTATTTTAAGAATTACAAATACAGCCACGTTGGCGACTTAGCAACTATTTTGGCGATTTGTGTCAAAACTTTAAAAGGTTTTTTTCTCACGTTTTAAAGCATTCAGCTGAACTGAAATTTTATGTACATGATTGTTTTGGATTACAATACGATACTTTAATGATAATTAATAAAAATGAATTACCACTTAATGTTGTGATTCTATCATATGTACATACATATTTATATTAATTGTAACTATTTAATAAAAAGTAGGAAATAAAATTTTTCTTTCATCTAAGTAGGAATTGATTTAAATTTTTATATTACTTGTTTTTTTTATTATGTCAGAGTATATTTTCTTTTGCTTCATTTCAAGAAATTTATAATTATTTTAAATCTTTTATTTTCGACATGCTCGCTCGCCTCCACGTATGGTTATCACGCTCCCTTAGAGGGCATGCCCCTCAGTTTGAGAAACGCTATCTTATATTTAGTAAATAATTTGTATAATTAGCGATATTTCTGTAATGTAACCAATCGTCCGTAAGTAATCAAGTTTTATTTCTGTAGGATATTCAATTGCTTATGTGTAAACTGTTTGCATTTCTTCAATATATCGGATCACTTGTACATAACTAAATCTCATTTCTGCAGTGCAATCAGTCATTTACGTATAAACTTGCTACATTTCTGCAATATAACCAATCGTTTCTATACAATCAAGTTTTATTTCAGCAAGATAATCAGTCAGTTATGCATAATCATGTTACTTTTCTGCATATATTCTCATTTAAGTTTTCAGTATGCTAAGATGATTTTATTCAACCAGAAGAAAAATCCCTTTCCTTTCTGATGCAGTTTAATTTCCAAATTTAATCAATTATTAGAAAGTACATGTGTGTGATATTCATCAAATTTTCCGTTTTTCTAACATTCTAAAGTGAAAAATAATTATTTTACTTAAAAATGCGATTAATAAATACGAGGGATCGTAGGTTTAGTACGTAAATTTTGTGTATTATTACTGAAAACCAGCAGATATTTTGTGTGATACCTCAAACTGAAATTAATTGTTGACTTTTTAAATTAATGACATGTTATTTAAACTTTTACGCTTAAATAATTTTATAATGCTTTAACCATGCTGAAAATCTGATTAAATTTATAAGTTGAACATTCTTTTCATGAAATATTTTAAATCGGTATTTGCAATTTTTTTACTTTACTTCATGATCGTGTTTTGTATAGCATTTATTCACCAAATTATCATAAAACACTGCAATAGATTAAAACACACAAAAAAAACTTTTCATAATTGTTTTATGTCTTATGAGAGGATAAATTAATCCTATAATAACTCTCGAAAGATTTTTTTTGTTTGTACAGACAAATCAAATCCAAATTTTGACATGTATATTGATTTTGTTGTCTAATGTCGACTTTAAATGGATGAGTAAATGTTTATTGTTCTGCTCTGAGTTTTTTTCTGCTTACAAAATTTTTTTTTGTTTAGTGTAATAATGGATAATTAAAATAATAGATTTCTCTGGTTTATTTTAATTGATTTACTTTTATAACACTGCACAAAGAGTTTTTGAAAGTCCAAGAAAGTTTAAATTAAAGAATAATTTTTTCTGCCTGAAAGACTAAGTGGAGAAATCGCATTACTTTGCATTTTATTTTCGTTAAGAAAAAGAACAAATTTTCATTAGAACATGATTAAATCTTTTTGCCTTTGGTAATTATTAGTATGTCAAAGAACTGCATGAAACACGATTGAAATATAAAATTAAGTGTGCGTAGTAAATGCTGTAAAATACCAGTGGCGTATGGAACTTCCACGCCACAGGTCCGGTGCTCAATTTCCGAAGTGGGCAAAGATGACTCATCCATTCATACCTTCAGTGTATCGTTAAATGAGTACCAACTTTCTTGGGAACTAAACCCTGAGGGCATCGCGTCAGACTGGCTATCTGAGGAAAACATCTTCTCATGCACTTCAATGTCCAAGATCATGAAAACTGATATGGGCCCAGTAGGCATTGGCCCTCATGAGCTGTTGCGCCACTGAATTTATTTTAGTAGATGCATTGTAAAAAAATATAGCAGTAAAAATACATATTCAAAGAAACACCTAAAATGTTAATAATAGCCACAAATTCAAATTTAAATATTTTAAGCACGCAGGCTGTGTAGCGGGGTTGGTTTGTCGCTGGCCTTCTGCACCCAAGGTTGTGGGTTCGACCCCGGCCAAGTCGGTGGATTTTCATGATGTAGAATATCGACAGCTGCCATGTCGTGTGATTATACGGCATGTAAACTATCACTAGAGTGTCTGTTTGGCTTAAGTGCTCCGGGCAAAATTAAATCCTTGTACAGGTTTGCATCGTCAGAGCTCAGGTGCCTCCCTCTGGGGAGGGTACTGCTAGCGATTGGTATCCGCCTATATGATGCCACACTAAAAAGAGATACCAGCTTCCGGGGGATGTACTAGATCTGCAATGGTAAAACACAAGCCGCAGTCCATTAGAAATAAAAAAAAAAAAAAAAAAATATTTTAAGCACTGAAGAAAGGGAGATTTTCTTTAATACGTACCGTATGTTTCCGAGTATAAACCATGAATTTTCAGAATTTCTTGAAAGCTCAAGTCCGGGGATAGGCTTTTGTATTTATTTATTTACAATTTTTATTCGCCATGCGCGAGCTGTTTTAATCTTTTAACTTTGTAGGGTCCTTTGAATGCAACCTTTATTCAAAAGAGGTAAAAAAGTCATAAATCCTTCAAAGTCGGTGCCTGAATCCATATGTTCGAACGAATATATTGTAAAATCCCCATTCATTCATTGGGATGAATATCTGAATGTAGATAATCCTTTCTCCTTTTGGTAAAGAAACGTACGAAAACGTAACGATTACGTGCTGCCTTTTTTGGTTTTAGCGTCTTCCTTAACTCAAGATGTTTTTTCTCCACCCTCAAACTTGTTTATTTACAACGAAATGCTGAACAGTTATACAGTTGAACCTGTTTTTGTGCGGTAAATAGGAGCCGCATAAAAATAAACGCACAAAAAATATTCAAAAATTTCATAAATTCTTACATAAAACAAACTATAGTTCGTAGAAATTCCACAAAAAGTTTTTTATGCGGTGGATAGGGACCACATAAAAATAGTCGCATTTATAAAATATGCCAATTATTTACGAAATTTGTGTATGAATACTTCCATAACAAAGTAGGTAATTAAATATTACACATGGAAGCATTTTAAAAATATATAGTTTCTCATTGTATTCACGGATAATTTTTCAAAATGCACTTACATAATTCTCTGCTACTCATCGTAATCCAAAGCCATACAATGAATAATTTCAAAATCACTTTTGTCACTCGAAGGTACAACTTCAATTGATTTATTTTTTGGCTACATCAAGTAAGAGATAAGTTTTTGTAACGAAGGTCGGGTAGTCAGTTGCTTGTAAATATCACTATAACCAGATATACATGATTGAAGCCCTTTTTAGAATTTTATTCTCCTTTCTTAATTGGTATCTATTGTAAGAAAATGCTTTTCCACTTTGTTGGAAAGCTGGATCCCTGCATATTTTTATTCGCTCTCAAGGAATCCGGTTCTTCTTGTCCGTCTTCATAATCTATCAAATTATTGATATTGTCACTGTCATTGAAAATTCCGTCCTCAATCAAGCGTGGGCTGCTGGAGCGTTGAGAGAAAGCAACTGAATGCACATTGTTGGAAGTCTATTTATAACAAATGAACAGAGCGTCTTGAAGTGTCTACATTTCAATGGCGTAACGTACACCCCTACATCACGTGGGAGCAGGACTCTAGGGGCCTAAGGCCTGACTTACGCTCAATGTGTATTTATCCAATTAATAAAATATTAAAGGCAACACCTGATTTTCAGGGGGGTCCTAACATTCTCCGTTACACCACTGGTAAATAGATAGAAAACATTGCAGTGACGTCAAATCCATTGAGTCCTGCCACGGGGGTAAGGACTCTAGGAGCCCAAGGCTTGACTAACGCTAAATACGTATTTACCCAATTTATGAAATATTAAAGGCGAAACCCGACTTTCAGGAGGAGGGTGGTCCTTACATTCTCTGTTACGCCGTTAGTAATTAGATGGAAAACATTACAGTAGAGTCAAAGCCATTGAAATTCATACACCGCATAAAAAAATATCGCACATAAATAAATCCACAATAATAAAATCGCACAAACAGGAAATTGTATAAGAAAAGATCACGCAAAAACAGAGATTCAACTGTATATAAAAATAAAACACATTTTAATATATTTTATTATATTATAATAAAATTTTAAAAAAGTATTTATAAAAGTGTACAAGATAACGAACGAATGGGGAAAATGTTGGCTTGAGATCATAAATCATCTTGGTTTTCAGAAATAAAATTTTCGTTGTTGATGTTTTACTCAACTATAATTTGATTAAAAATATTTCACCTCATTTGCCCTCTTTGCAACATTTGGACCCACATGGTAATATGAACAAAAACTAATGGAATAACATTTTTTTTAAAAAAAAATGGCTTATATACAAGTTTTGAATTTTGGCTAAATTTTTGAAGAAAAAATAAACTTCCGGCTTATACGTGGGTCAACTTATGTTCAGAAATATACAGTATATGAATCAAAGCTTATAAGCACGTGTATACGTACCTACAAACATACAAATAGCCTTCTTTACCTAATTAGGATTATAAGTACAACTAACAAAGCCACATTGGGTGAAAAAAAGCGGTAAATATATTAAAATTGACTCAGAAAATGATCGACTATAACACTTATAATAGCAATACAGCTGTAGCGAGTTTGAAATATAATTTTAAAAATTAAAAAGAAAAATAATTAATTACTAATGTAAGCAAAGATAAATTGTACAGCAAAATGAAACAATCAAGATGTTTTGGAGACAATAATGGAATGAATGATACAAAAAATTTGTAAGCAAAAATGCAAATAATTGCACACAGTGATCCTTATATTAAAAAAATTGTTGTTCTTATAAATTTTAAATGATATAAAATATTTTTCTGATTTAACGAAGTAAAATTACATAAATGAATTTTTGTATTTCGCAAGAAACGAGTACATTTGGTTTAGAACAAATTTAAATGAAGTTTAAAAAAATTTAGATGTATTTATAACAATAAGTATAATTTTATTTAACAGCAAATTATTTTATATATTATGATTTCAATCTAATTTATTCAAGGAAAGATTCAAAATAGATTAGTAAACCAATACCTGCTGAGTGCAAATAAAATGCGCTAAGTGCACGTTTGTCACATAGCACAGTTTTCATTCCACAATATTTTAGCATATTTTTTCGCGATTAGGATTCATCGTACAATGCTTAAAGTCTCGTAGCAGGTTTTTTTACACCAAAACTTCGTTAGTAAACTAGTCATAATAGTCAAGATGCCAAAATCTCCAAAACGTGCACGTATCAGATATTGGTTTGACATCTATCAAATATTATATTTAAATGCGTCGAAATATTCCCATTTTCTGTAATTATAATTTAGAAAGCCTTTCTTAAATATAGGACTTTTAACTATAAATGTGAAATAAATAATATAAATAAATAAAAAAATGAAGAGAATTTTAATATATTAAAATACTTCTAAATTATTTAAATGTTAATCTGATTACTGTATTTATCATTTAAAAATGATCCGTATATTGTCCCTATAAGTTTATTGAACCTTTAAAAAACGATTTTAAACTTATCGCTCAGATTGCTTCATTATCTTTTGCGTTTTAAAAAGGGAAAGAAACATATGTTCACTGCTTGACAATTTCTAAGAAACAGTTGCGTTTTTTGAAATAATTAAGAATAGACAATGATTGTAGAAATGAAACCAAGTACATATTGAAGAGAAGATGTGTATTTATTATACTGCAGTGCTTCTCAAACTTTCAATACTGGCGCCCCCCTTTTCAATCACAATTTTTATCGCGCCCCCTTATACATTAGTAATGTACTAAATGCAATAATACTGCAATTTGACGCTAAAGGTACAATCTTTATTATAAACCGTACAAATTCATGACATAAGTATTAAATTTTGTATATGTTACTTTTAAGCAAAAAAAAAAATTAAGTAATAGGATAATTATTATTTTATTTTTCCTTTTCTAATTTTTAAATTGGAACATATTGCAAAATGCGGTGGCTGCTTAGAAGACAAAATATAGATATCAGCTAAATGTAGAAAAAGAACTCAGAGGGTCAATTTCTAATCATAAGCATTTGAAAAACTTTGCTCTGTAAGACAAGCCCATGGAAGTCGCTAATACTTATTAAACTTGTTGTTAATTTAGTATTAATTAATTAGTTATAAAATACTCTTGTGCAGCACTGATACATTAAAAGTATACCGGCTGAAGTGCCCGCTCTTTGCACAAGTCATTTATAAGAAAATAAAATATTATTGATATAATTTTAATTGTAAGGAGAGTAAAGCCAAGTGCGTGACAATGTTTACAAAAAAGTAAAATGACTTTTTTTAAATGATTGCTCAAATTATAATTAGTTTTAAGCGAACTGTAATTTTAAGCCTCAAAGAATTAGCATTTAGAATTGTGTGTGATGTTGAATAATGAACAATAAAAAAAATTCCGATGAAGAATAATTGTATTATTTTTAATATTTAAAGCGAAAAGACTTCAACATGTTTTAATCCTGGAGCAGGTGCGCACCCGATACTAATGGTCGAGCGGGGTTATTGTGAGTCACCCCAATATTTTTTATAATTATTTTTAATAGTACGCAATAAAAATCGTAATTCCAGTGAATAATTTAATTAAGAGAAAATATACTCACCCCTACTTTCAAGGACACAGAAAATATTCCGGAAAAAAGTTATCACACTGAGAATTCAGACAAAACAAGTACCTTAAGATCGTAAAAAAACGTCTGTCACTCCCACAAAAGAGGGAGATATGTGACAAATATATTTTAGTTCACATTAAGATTGTCAAACAGGAGGATAGTGTCAGGGCCATTGGTAACAATTAAACAGTTTTGCCAGAATTACCGATTTCGTGTGCTCTGTGCTCGGCTTGACCACTCTCGGATTAAAAGTGTATTTATTACAATATGGAAGCTCTAAAAAATGATGTAAAACGTTTTTCATTATGCTTTTAGTAATCCTTCAAACTTTCCTAAATGAAAAATAAATACATAAGAGCAGGGACGTAACTAACTGTACAAGTAAGCTCGAAGGTCAAACCGTAGCAAATACATTCTGCTGCCTACAGCTGATGGCAATAATATATAACAGTGATGAACTTTTTTATCTTCCTAAAATTTTTTATCATTATGGGTCTGGGTTTTGTCTTTCCTCGGAAAGAGTTGCATTTTCCCTTTGAAAAAGAAAACGTAATAAAAAAAATCTCTCATCATGGGATTACAGCAAATCGAATAAAACGTTTTTTTTTATTTGGTTATAGTATCAAAGATAGCTAAAAAATGAGGTTTTTAAGTAGAAGCTTTTTTTTTTTTTTTTATTTTTGATTATGTAAAAATCGCAGATAATATATATATATATATATATATATATATATATTTATATATATATATATTATTTCCGTGTAAATGTGTATATTTTTTATTTTGTCAGAAAATATTCTGTTTTACTTCTTTCTAGTAAATAAACTTTTTAAATCTTTTTTATTTTCGATATGCTCGCGCCCCCTTATAGGTTTATCGCGCCCCCAGGGGGCGCGCCCCACAGTTTGAGAAACACTGATTATACTGTAAAATGATACAGATATCAAAACATCAAAGAATTTAAACTTAATAAAAAGATTCTTCTTGGATGATTTCCGAAAAGCCACAAAAAATTGGTCTTCAGATCAGAAGGATGCAGGAATGAGTACTTTAGTAAAATGTGAGTTTCCATGGGCATTGCATCTGTTTTCCATTCTGTTTTTCACTAAACTATCGAGGAGCCCTTGAGGGATATTGCCCTACTCCTCTCTCAAGGCGTTTTTGAGCTCTTGCCCTGATCAGGTAGAGAGGGAATTTTGTGAAACACACATGTGTCAAGATCATTCCAGGCATGTTCAATAGGATTTAAGTCGAGAAAGTAAGCAGATTACTTCATACAAAAAATAGTTTCCTTTTGAAGTGTGTCCGATACCTCAACGCCTATATGTTGCAGAGTATTATTGTCCATAAACACAAAGACGGGGCCTAAAGTTTCCCTAAAATACGAACATGATCTAGAATAATCTCTCTGCAATACCGTTGCGATGTGACATATCCTTGCTCAAAGATGTGTAACGTATTTCTGCCATTGTAATTACATGATGCCTGCCAACACCATCACGCCTGGGTCGTATCGATCACGTTCACAAACAAACTTTTGTGCATAACGTATTCCATTCCCTGTCCACAGCAATTGGCGACCAGAATCACTCGTCTAAAAGAGATTCGTCGGAGAACATCATTCTAAATAGATTTTGGTAATCCCAACCACCATGCTTCTTACTCCAGCGAAATCTTTCTCGACGATGGTGTGAATGATGTGAAATGCAACGGATAGGCTTCCGTGCACACAGACTAACTTGATTTAATCACCGTGAGCTGATTCTAGCTGAAACACGCGTACCAGTAGCGGTAGCAAGGTTTATAGCTATCTGGCCAGGAGGGAGATTTCTGTTCATTTTTAACCCGAGGGCTACATAGCGACACCTTGTAGGTGTGGTGTTGGTAAGTGCTGCCACATTCCACAGCATACTTTTGCAAAGCAATTTCACATTGAACAGCCTTCTTTAATCGTGATATGACACTCTTTGATACACCCATTGCAGTAGCTACAGTGGCGACACTTTGACCTGCTTCTTGTTTTCTGACTGCTCGAAGCCACTCAAATGATGTCTTGCTGACATTTTGCTCTTAATTATTGCAAGTACCACACAGAATTTCAGAGAAAACAAAAGAGTCTTACAGTAGTCGCATATGATGTGCAACATCTGACAGGTTATCGTGGTAAATACACAATATTAACTTTTTTCCTGAAAAAAAAATATGAATCGGGTACGATTGAAAATAATTTTCTATCGAATAATTATGTCTTTAATGAAAATTGTATTTAATTAACAAAAGGAGTAATGCAATATTGTACCAAAAATAATTATTCTTGTTCAATTTGGGGAAGAGCGGAGACAATAGACTTACGATAACTAAAATATGAGACATGTACTTGTGATTTCAAAGTATTTTAAAACCGATGAAAAACAGCGTCAATAACAGTACTACTGTTAGCAGTCGAAACATTCTAATTTGTGTTCATTTCGAGCTTGAGTGCATCGTTCATAAAAGCTATGAGTAGCTTAGCTTTTGTCAAACTGAAGTTAAAATTAAAATCACCACTCAAAATCAGGGGAAGCGAGTGATAATTTTTTTAAAAGAGCAGAACCACCTTCTTTAGATGGTAAAAGTACAAAATGTGAAGGAAATCTTTAATTTTTTTAACCGTTTGATTCGAAGAAATGTATACAACCACCGAAATCACTGTTTCTCCATTTTCAAATAAGCATTCTACCACAATTATGTCCCCCAATATCGTAACTAACGGATTTAGAGTCAAGCACTTGAGTGCTTGATGGCTACTAGCGTTGGACCCCAATGCGAGGGTAGCGAAAAGACACAGCCACTCACTCTCATTGGTCAAATCAAGTAGCTCGCGCTTACGTCACATCCTGCTGCACACATCCGTCCCTTTTCACGAAATCACTAACAACAAATATCCAGCAACCGAGAGGAAAGATGTTACACATCAAAAACACTTTTATTACATCCTGCACTTTTTCCGTCCAAACATCACACACACAAACATCATGAATTTTCGTTTAAACCATGAGCTTGTATGCACTGTTTTTATACAGATAACGAGTCCTGTACTGAAACTTTCTCAGAAATTGAATTTACCTTTATTGGTCAGCTGTCTGAGACGCAATTTTGCATAAATTACTTTTTCCTTAGCAATTGTCAAGTAGTGTAACTGACATTAAATCGACCATTTAACAATAATAATAGGAAAAAAAGAACTTTTTTTTAAAAAAATTCTTACAAAGGACAATATGAGTTACATAAATTAATACAAATTTGAATGGAAAGATAGTAACCTTTCCTTGCATATCTGAAAATTAAATAATAATTTGCAATTGTTTTAGACAATATAATTAGTGCTTTTAAAATGACATTAAAAATGAAATGATTTTGAAATGCTTTCGGGTTTCACTCAGAAAAAAAGTACTGCTTTTTCTTTAATAATTACATAATATTTATGTATGTTTTTAAATATTTTCAACAATTGGATGCCTGCATTTAAATTAAAAACCTAACTAGATTTTAGATGAATGAAACAAACACTGAGTGTGTATCGAACGAAATGCATAGAGTACATGAAGACATACCTTAATTTATACATTGTTTACGTAACAAATACGCAACAATACGTCTGCAACGTATTTCTTATAATTTGCTTTCCTTATGATTATGACAGTGTTTCGGGATCCATTTAGAATATCATAAGATGATACATACTCACTAGAGAAAGATATCATCTAGAACAAAAAAAAAGCTAGACTTTATATTTTGAAACATCGAATCAACTTTCTGATTGATTGTTAAATCTAGAATTAGATTGATCTAAATGTTCCTTACAAATGTGCCTATAATTGCTATTTTTCTTCATAATCATTCTTGCATAAAATAAATGTATGGATGGTACTTGAAATATCAAATAATCTACTTTCCAAGGACGTATGGACATATGTATATTTGAACTTGTGTGTGTGTGTGAGTAATAAGGACTTAATATTTTTTTTATTTACTAAGATATAAATAATAATTCAATTTATATGAAACTATAAAAACAAACTTTGTAAAATATCAAACATTAAAAATTAAAAATGTATGTATACAATATTATAAAAAATATTTTTAAAAATCTCTGATTACACACGCAGCTTATATTTTTCCTTATATATGAAGCAAGTATTCAAGTAAAATGATGATAAAATAGTAGACATTCAAATGTTATAAAATTTCAATTGCACAATGCAGAGCTTCTAAGACTAAATATTTGTGACCCAATTTTCAGGTATAATTTTCTTTGCGCCCCCTACAAGCAATAACAATGTATTGAATTCAATAATAAAGTACTTTGAGGTAAAGCTACAATACTACTTTAATTATAAACCGTTAAAATTATCAAGATAAGTATAAATTTTTTAATATATAACAAGCCCTTAGGATCACTGGCAATCCTTTTAGCTTGTTCTTAACTTGTTAACTGTTATTGTTAAATAAATTATCAAACACGTTGTGCAGTACTGATATATTTATAAATAATGTAATATTAGGATAAATGCTATTTTTATTATTATGTCAGAATGTATTTTGTTTAGCTTCCTTTCAGTAAATCAATAATATTTTTAAATAATGTTTTATTTTCGGCTTTTCGATAAACTCGCACCCCCACTCATTGGGTTATCCTGCCCCCCAATTTGAGAAACGTAAGCATAATACTTATTTTTACTTAAATGCTCTAAATTGACATACAGTGGTTCCCAATTATATATACTTTACATTATGAAATTTTGTGCATTAATTTCGATTATACTATTAAATTGTTCTAACTTTTCAGACACATAATGAAGTTTATGTATTATATATCATAAGAAATTCATCACTAAATATGTTTCATTAAAAATATTAATAATAATTGTACAGTTATAAAGTATTACTTTATAATTATTTATAATTTTACTTATAAATAATTATATTCTCCTTTCAGAAAAATAATAGAATACACACGAATGATTTATAAATTCAAAAGCATAAGAAATCCAGTTTGTTATAAACAGAACAAAGAAGATATTTATAGCAATATTTTCGTTTTGAAATTATTTTTGCTTTATATGTCAAAAAAAAAAAAACCAAGCAAATAATATAAGCTATAATATATTCCAAAATATTTCTACAAGCTGGGAAAAATGTTTATACAAATCTAAATTAAACTATACAATTCAGGCAAGTATAATTTAAATCTGTTATTTGTGTGTATGTAAATATTTATGATAATGTGTATTTATATATACAGGATGGAAAAAAATGAAATGTGTTGAAATAAGAAGAAACTGAAAGAATGCTTTTGTTCTCTTAAAATTTTTGTTTATACCTTTAATTTTAATAACATCATGCTGGTTTATATGACTTTAAACGCTGGTTTCAATAATGAAATTAACATTTCTGTATATATGATATGAATATAATTACTTTCATCAAAACCATTTTTTTTAATATTTTAACAAAACAAATCAATAAGAAACTTTTACATGGAAAATATGTTATAAATTTAAAAAAAAATCCTTTTTCAGCAAATTTCTGTAAGTTATTATTCTTTTTATTAAAAATAAAATAATAGCTACAAAAGATTAATATGCATTGGAGAATAATAAATTAAGTCGGTAATTTTTATTAATTAACGAAAAAAATTCCATTAAACCAGATTTGTAAGCCTGTACATATGGTTTTATAAAGAAGGTACGTGTAGTTAAAGAAAAATAATGTATCACTTTATAATAAATTTACTTATTAAAATTTAAAAATGCTCTACTTGTGCTGTACTATCAGCATTTCTAATAACTACTTATTTAATTAAAATGATGTATTAAATATTTTTGCAAAACTATAAAATATTGATCAGAAACTGATGAATAATAATAATAAAAAACATTACCTTTAAATTCTTATGGTTCAATGCATATTAACATACATATAAAAGTGAAGAAAGAAATTTACATTTTCTTTGGACCGAAGAACTTGTTGTATTGCCACACCGCGACGTTTGGATCGAAAAGGCGAAATATCCTGGGCGTAAAGATTCACTCCAGTTTAGTAGTCTCATGCACATGCGCTCTTAATCGAACAGGAAAAATGTTTGTTATTCTCTTTGCTGAAACTTTTGCCCGTTAGTTTATGAAAACTGCACTTTTATAATCAGCAATATACTTGCTTATAAAGTTTCCTACAATTATTCAGTAAATAGGAAACAAGTTTCGATAAATCAGATAAAATTATTTTAAAAACACTGTACAAGATGAATTTCTAGATTTAGACTGATGCTATCCTGTATTTTCATCAAAGTAAAACTTTATTGTTCACATTATGAAACTGAAAGGTACTGCAAATATTTTCACGTTAAATGTAGTTAAAATACATCAATTAAATAGTAATCATTCCAAAATTAAACTTTTACCAAATCATATTTGAGGGATAGTTTGTTATGTATTGAATATTCATTTCAATTAAAACAAATCGAAGTTTCGCTTGTTTCATTTAGTTTTCGAGTTACTTAATAAATAAAATTTTTATCAAAAAGTTAGTTTAAACACTAATATTACATTTATTTTGTGTCAGAAAGTATTAAAATATGATTTCCCAAAACTATTTTCCATAACTTAAAAAAATACTTACATAAAAAGAAACAGAGTGATTCAAGTTTCTGTTTCGATATTAAGTTATATATTTTTACGTAACATTTTATAATCGTAAATTTAGCGGAGTGTTATGTTGTATGATCCATTATTTCCATTGAGTGTTTTTTTCTTGGAATTCGTATTTCAAATGATTTAACAAGAAAAGCAAGTAATGAAAAATGAAAAGATAAATATATGAATAAAAGATATAACCAGTGAAAAAAGGACTATTGAACTAGTAGTAAATTGCTACCTATTTTCAGCCTTATTATCTAAAATCTGTCTCATACCACGCTGTATGAACTATATAATGGAGTACAACCGATGACAATTAGTTCGAATAATTAATGTCAAAAAATATTCTCTTTTGGGTGAGTGAAAGTTACATTCAAGTCGCACAATAAGGCTACTCGAGAGATGGGGGTGACAGATCTATGGGTATTCAGTGATTAATAAGATTAAACTCATGACACTCCTGCCCCGTTTCAGTTACCGTAACCATCAAGACACCGCAGCCATATTCTCTTCTGAATTAATATTTAAGGAAACATACTTAAATGGGATTGCAGAAGTTAAATTTTTCTTTACACTTTTCAAACTTTCACAAAAAGTACATTTATACATTTAAGGCATCCGACTATTTGCGACAACTTTTTTTTTTAAATGGAGATATGGAGATTTTTTTGCAGTTTTTAGATTCATTTAGTACGCTTTAAGAAAATAAGGCTAAAATTAAGAAGAGAAAAATAATTTTTTACTACTAAAATGGGAAAAATAGGTACAAATGGGCAAAAAATTACATAAACGGAGCCCGCGCTGCACAAATAGTAAATGAACAAATTTTCAATTTTTCCAATTTTGATGTATTGCTTTGTTATTCCTTTTTAAAGAGACCTTCACGGATAAAAGATTTTTTTAATTTTTACAAAAACTAGAGCATTTTATCTTAGTTGCTTTATGAAATTTCTTAAAAAAATAGTGATTATATTCATATAAGGAACTGTAAATTTTGTAATAAAACAGTATTTGATAAATCTGAAGGTTGAAACACTACTGTTGTACAAAACATACACAAAAAATTTCAGCAAATTATTTTCAAAACTTTTTGAGCAATCACTGTCCCCGTTTGATCTTTTCAAAAAAATTACATTTCCAGTTAAACGTATTTTAAAGTTTGACATCTTATGTAAAGTTACGGCATCTACTTTTTACTAAAACACTTGTACGTTTTGTTCTAGTGATTGGACAGTAAAAAACTTGGTATTTTTATAAAGCTAATACACTGACCTATAAAATAAAATCATAAAAGAAATTTGTCAATTTTTAAGAAAAATCATGATTTTAGGGTAGTCAACAACCACTTCTTTAGATGAGACAGTTAATGCCGTGCTTCAGAAATTAATTCCCATCTGATTCAGAGGAAAAGGACAATATCTTTCAGAAAGACTATCGTCATGCCGCGCGTACTGCTTACCCTTCCTTTTTTGATCCTTCTTTTTCCTATGATGAAGTTAATACAATGATTTCTATGCTAAAGCTTAATAAATCACCTGGTCCGGATTCTATTTCAAATGAGATTATTAAACAGTTTCACTTTTCTCCATAAGCCTTTTAATGTTTGCCTCGATTTAGGTATCTTTCCTCGGATTTGGAAGCTTGCCCAGGTGATTCTCATCCCCAAAGTTAATGAGTTTAGAGTTCCCCATTTGGATAACCTTAGGTGCATACGCTTACTTCCGGCTCTTGGTAAAAATGCTTAGAGAAACTTTTTGTTAAAAGGATTTCCTGGTATCTGGGCCATGGAGACTTTCTCTCTAGTGATCAATACGGTTTTACTCCTCATAAGAGTACTGAAGATGCTCTTTTACGTTTAAATGAGATTGTTAAGAGAGGCAAAAAGAAACATTTACACTCAATCTTGATATATCTTGATATAAAAGGTGCTTGTGACAATGCATGGTGGCCTTGCATTCTGAATCTCCTTAAGAAAGCTGAAATTCCGATAAATATTTTTTCACTTGTTGCTGACTTTTTAAATGACAGAGTGGCCAAAATGCAACTGGGTTCGACGTCTGCTATCCACTGCCTTGAAAGGGGATGCCCTCAAGGATCAGTGTCTGGACCTATTTTTTGGAATATCTTTATCAATGATCTCCAATCTAAACTTAATAATCTTGCCTGCTGTGAAATCATAGCTTTTGCTGAGGACATTTTAGTTTGTTCCCAAGGTAGGGATCTTTCTGCGACTTTCCTACATGCACAGGAAGCTTTGAATTTCGCTTCTGACTGGTCAAAAAGTTTTAAATTGGATTTTAATCCTGATAAAACCAGATTCATGGCTATTGAAAAACGAAACGTTTGCTATGATGCATTTCAGCTATATCTCGATGGAACTCCCTTGACTATGGTAAAGCAAATGAAGTATCTTGGGGTTCTTCTTGATACTAAATTTTCTTGGAAGCAACACTTAAGTTACATATCCGAGAAATGTGACAAATTACAGCGTGGATTAAATCGGATTGCTCGCAACACGTTCGGAATAAATTTCAATGTACATTCTCTCATTTATAAGCAAAGAATCGAGCCTTTCATTTTGTATGGCTCTAGAGTTTGGGGCGAGGCACTTGAAAGTAAGATGAATTCTAAGTATCTGCGACGCATACAAAGAAGGATACTTTTACGGGTTATATGTGGTTAACGCACAATAAGTTACGACTCAGTTTATGCTATTTCTGGCTTCCCTCCAATCGACATTACTATTCTTCATGATATTGCTTTTAGGGAAAATCTCTCTGCTTCTTCCATCTCTAATTATGATTGTATTCTGTCTCCATTTTTTATCCCTCATCCTTCAGATAGGAATGCCATGAATATTGTTCAATTTAGTGACAAGAGCACAGAAGATTTCCCTGTTATTTGCTATACTGATGGCAGTAAAATTGATGGAAGAGTTGGTTTCGCATTTGTTGTGTTCAGAAGTGGTGTTGAATTTAGAATTCGTGATGAATGCACAGTTTTTGTAGCTGAACTTTTATGTTTAAATTTCGCCGTTAAATTGATCACTGAGCAAAATAGTGTCATCTCAGAATATCTCATCTGTACTGACTCTCTTTCCTCCTAGGATTCTCTTAAATGTATTTCTTCATCTAACAATATAATCGTCGAGATCCAGAAGCAACTTAAAAGCCTAAGAGACAAAAACATCTCAATAGATTTTGCATTTGTTCGCGGACACACAGGCGTTCTTGGAAATGAGCGGGCCGATTGGCTTGCAAAAGCTGCAACCAAGCGCAAAATTAACATTGACGTTAATATTCCTAAATCGTTTTACAAAAAGATCACGAATGAAAGAATGATGAAGTCTTGGAACCAAGAATATTTCATTTCTAATAAGGGGAGCATAACAAAGAAATTTTTTCCCACCATTAATAAGAGACTATCATGTCATCATTTTTACACTAACTACAAATTAACCCAATTTCTCACTGGTCATGGTAATTTCAAAAGCTACCTGAACAAACTTAATTTAGCTCCTTCATCTTTCTGTGACTGTAATATTAGTGGCGAGGAAAATGTAGAACATGTGATCCTTCTGTGTTCCAAGTATGTCAGAGAGAGAAAGATCATAAGACTGGCGTTCAAGAGACTCAACATTAATTGGCCACCGAATTTTCACCAACTTCTTTCCACCAGAAGTGCTTTCAAAAATTTCTGTAAATTTGTTGTAACTGTTTGTAATCCTTCTTAACTTCATTTTTTTTAATTGTTTATTTCCCTTGAATGTGTGTTTAATACTTACTTCTGTAAGCCCCGCGTGATACTTTGTGGTGCACGGGGATTTTATAATTGTTTTCAATAAAAAAAATACCTTATGATGCAAGGCAATTATAATTAATGTTGCAGTTTTAAATTGCTGTTAAAGCAGGACCACTGGCACGAACAGCTTTAAATTTGAACTGATCTACTTGAAATAAAGGATAAACGGCATGGCGTAAGAAAAAACGTTCCAAAGTTTATCAATCGATAGCGCCGTAAGCGGCATAACGAAAACTTGTTCAGCTACAAATGGCATTTTGAATCGAACTGCACTGGTTTTGGCATAAGTTTCATATAAAACCAAATGTACTGTTTAATGTGCATGATTTTTCTGATTTTTGACGCATTAAATGAATTCCAAGTCATTGAACAGTCGTTGCCTTTTTAGTAAAAAGCTCATCCACCACGGCAAGGTTGCACCAAATTGGATTGAGAAACTCGGTTTTTAACTGCTTTAGAGCTAAAAGCCGCATAAAAAGCAGCAATGATTTTTTTCTTATGCCATAATATTTCTGCTTCTTGAAGTATATTCAGTTCAAATTTGAAGTCATTCTGAGAAGTGTTAATTTCTATAAGGATTTTGAAAGTGCAGCTTTAATTATAATCATCCTGTATCCGAGAGGTCTGCAAACTTTTTCAACACAAGGGACCCTAGAACTTGAAGGTGCTTTTATGGACCTCCTACAACTAGAAAGTGTTTTTGTGGAATCCCATTCCTTAAACATACTTCAAAGAATATATCTCAAAATAATATTTAAAGTAAATCAGCATGTTATAGGCCCTTTATGTAAAGGTAATTTTAAAAAAGGCATGCATTTATTATTAAAAAATTCTAATATAATTTTATTCATTAATTATATTAATTCAGGATTCAAGCGTCACCAACCCATGTATTATATTTAGTAACTGTGATAGCTGCTAGTATTTTTTACACAAACTGTTGAAGTCTAGATCTATTAAAATTAAATGCAATCGCATTGCATACTCTGAGTTTGTTTTTATACTTTGTTTATTGTGGCACCTACATTGAGAAATATATTTCACTTAAACACAATGCTCTGAATGGCAGTAAAATGTTTATAGCTGTGTGAGAAATCCGATGCATTTTACATGAGAGAGAATTTGCAATCTAAAATTTAGAATCTGTTCTTGCTTAAATTTAAGTTTTAACATCAACTCTGTTGATATGCTTCCTTCATTATAAGTAATGTTTTCCACAAATGCAGAAAGGTACATTTTCTATTAGAAAACTATTTAGTTTTGCAAGACATTGTGCTAACTAACGAGTACAAAATTACCTCGTGGGGGGGGGAACCCGAGATAATAAACAATGCAATATTCACAATATTGTAGGAAGTATGTATATAAAGATAAAATGCGTGTTTTAACATTATTTTATTGTATTATAATAAAAGTTTAAAAAGTGTTATAAAAAAAGTGAAGTTATTATATATTAATAAAATTTTCAATTTTAATGATGGGGGAGATGAGCTTTTAATACTTGTAACTATACAAACTTTATAGAGAAAGTGAATATATTTTGCATGCATATCTATTTTTTATCGATATTTTTAGTGTGATTCATGGAACCCCTGGGTATGTCTTGTGGAACCCCAAGGTTCCGTGGAACACAGTTTGAAGATCATTGAGATGTATACTAATAAATAAGTTCATTCATCCATTCATAAGTACAAGTAAACTACATTCATATGTACAAGTAAACTACATTCATATGTACAAGTAAACTACATTCATATGTACAAATAAACTACATTTATATGTACAAGTAAACTACATTCATATATGTACAAGTAAACTACATTCATATGTACAATTAAACTACATTCATTGGTAAAAAATAAACATTTCGTGTGACTTCAAACATGAGTCGTAGAAAACAATTTTCAACTTCTTTGTTTCATTTATTGGACTTAGAAACGAAATGCATTTGCTTATAGTAATGGAAAAATTATTCATTTTGTTACAGGCAGTCGCTTAGAAAACAATTTTGGGCGTGTAAGAGGACAAATGGCTAACGAATAATTGCATGTTTTGTAAATGAATTAGCCAAACTTCAGTCGCTTTGTTTATTTCCCTGTAGATTGTTTCATGCATTTTACAAAGCGGTAGTGAATTTGTACTTTTAGCTAACAGGCTATGAATTTAAATGTATTGATTTTCTCTACATTACCCTTCAATTATTGTCGCTATGAAAAATAGTACTCATTTTTTCCCAATTCGTGAATAATGTATAAGTTCTATGAATAACTAACAAGTTGAATTCTTTTTTTTTATAATTATATTTAATCATTACAGTGATATTTCTTTTATTTACGCTTTTACTTTTACTTATAAGAAATTTAATCATCTCCTGCAAAGAAAACTTCGCGTTAATCAGTTATTGATGGCATTGTATCTTGATTAACTGAATTCATATTTCACTCTATTTTAACCCCTCTCGTCATTTTTTAAACCCTTTACTAAGCCGTGGTAAATATACTTACCACCAAATACATCAATCTAATCTCTTCATCAGTCATCTCCATCCTTCTTATTTGCTACTTATTTTACATTTTGTATCATTTCCAAACATATTTAACATATTGTCTGTGTTTACTATGCACTGATATCTCTCTGTTTTCATAAATTTAATTGAAAATAATATGTAGGAATTGTTAATTTCGTCATCATCTCTTAAGAATATGAAATATTTCTAATTCATTATTCCTTTTGAAGATTGAGGTATTAACAAACTATATTTAAGAAATTTCAGGTGGCGAGATATAAAAATAAACAAGAGCTATATAAATGCCTTTCAATAGCATACAGTGGGTGTGGTAAACATATGCCCCCTAACCCTAAAGGAGTCTTAAAAATCAAAATAATTTTACCTAATAAGGTAAATTAACTCATTTTCTTTAATCGATCTCGTCTCTCCAAAATATTTTAATGTACCATCGGTAGAAAAAAATGACCCGGTAAGGGGTTAACCCAAAATGCTTAAGAAAATGGAAGTTTTTTTTATTACGTTTAATTAATCAATATAATGAGAACATTGAAAAATTCTATTTTAATTTTGAATTTTAAAGTTTTAATTCCATATTTTATTTTACACTTGTGGAACCCCAAAATTTTCTAATGTTTGCCTTTAGTAAGTACACTCTGCATGCTATGAAAATTTTTTCATACATCTTAAAAACATTGTTGTGTTCGTGCTTTTTCAAACGGTTGAGGGTTTTAAATGTGTGTAACAAAGTTTGTGTGTGTGTGTTTCTCTGCAAAATTATCCAAAAAATCAGCAGACAGTTCTGAATCTATATCGAATTTAATTCATCTTTTCACACACAAAAAAGTGTTTTGTTGCTTATGTTATCCGTAATTTCAAAAGTCACCGGTCTGGATTCAGAAACATTGCATACAGTCGGACCCAAATTTTAAGGATCTCTCAATTTTCTCCTTCATGAAAGAAAAATTCCCTTCTCCACCACAAAGTAAATGAAGGACAAAAATTTTTTCAGTAATATAGACAAACTACCTCTCCTTTTTAAAATACTACCACTAAATAATATCACCATAATATATTAAAACATGTTCAATTCAAAGAGAGAGAAAGAAAATATCAATGCTCGTTGCAATCAACTTTCAATACCCATAAGCTGGGAAGAGTTTCAATTTTAAATTAAGACAAGTTGATTAACAGTATAATTAATTAACAAAATTAACGATCTATGTCTGTATTTCCTATTATGAGAATCAAATTAATCTCTGTCAGATTATAAAAAAATTAATCTACTTGCTGCTTTTATGAAAGTATCAGTCTTATATAAAAATTACTCAATACAAAATGAATATTCTTTTGGCTCCTTATCTTTTTATAATATCAAAGGAAACTATTCAAAAATAATTTGATTATTACTCTTTAATTGACTTTGATCAATAAATAATAAAGATAACTTACAAATCTTATTATAAATAATATGATATGATTAATTAAAATTATTCTCTGTGTCTTAGATAAAAGCCATAGTAAATTCACTTTAAACTGACAACATCATATATATATGTTTTAGTTTTTATTATGCAGTTTGTCCCTTAATGATTGATACTCAAATGTTATTCAACAAAACACATACATAAATAAATCAATTTAATTCTACATCTTCTTTTTCGATGTTTTTAAGGATATATTCTTCGATAACAAATCATGAAAAATATTCCCTCTATGTTTCAAATTTACCTATATAGCTCTTCAATATTAGGTCACACTTGGATATTTTATAAATTTTTATTTTATAAAAAAAATTATTTTGTTTGAAAAAACGTTGGTAATTTACTTTCTATATTCACCATTTATATTTTGAAATGAGATTTAGTATTACAAAATTCATATAATTTCAATTTTTTAATTGATTTATATAAATATATATATATACATATATATATATGTGTGTGTAATAACTCAAATTGATATCAACTTATCATTCGAATTTCATTTATTTATAACGCCTAATTGATAAATCCCAATGCCCTATTTCGAAATGTGTCTCAATTTATATTTTTCTGAAACATTAAAAACATGACATATTTATCACTTCTTGTTTAAACCTTGAGCTTTTGATAGAGTTATTGGAGATTCCAAGAAGTACAGGATCATTAACTGATTTCATACGTCTTTCTAACCGGGATTAATATTCCCTAAGCAATTTCTACATATAATTAGTTAATCCTTTCGCCTAAGGATGTGACTGAAATTTTTAATATGCATTTTACCTGTTCTTCCCTGTATTATAAAAAACGTGATATTTGTGAATTTTGTATTTCAACACTGTATGAGAAGCATGCTTAAATAAATGATGTGATCACGAACAAGCCTCTTTTTTCAATCATGACCACTTAATCACCTCTAATCAAAATGTAAATTTTTCGCGGCCAAATATACAGTGGTGCCCAAATTGGGAAATTTTTAAAAATTTTTATGGTTTTGAAGTTTGCATGCTTATAGAAAATTTTACGCGGCACAAAATGCTAAGTATTTTATATCATTTTAAAGAAAATTTAATTCTAAAATTTTAATAAAAAAACGAGAAATCAAATGTTTACAACCAATATCTTATATGCTGCAATTACTGTCAATATACATTAGATGCTGATGATAGCAGTAAGTTATCAGAGCTTAGAGAAAGAAACAGAGAGAGAGAGAGAGAGAAAGAGAGGAAGAGAGAGAGAAATTGTGTTTATTCTTTATTACTTTTAAACTTACATCTGCTAATCTACTATTGATAGTTTTTTAACTGACAAAAACGCCAGAGCATCACTCAGATCACTTCTTATGGATGTCCATGAAATTCTTTTGTCTCTGATACATAGTACACTCAGGAACATTGAAGATAGCGACCGAAGAAGAAAGCATCGGATTGAAATGAAATTTAATACACATAATGACACAGATGAGAGATTCACTTGATCTCAAAAACAAGACAATTAAACGAATACAGGGTGTGCAACGACACGAATACGGGGCAACTTCAATAGCGCGTTGGAACACCTCCAGCTGCAATACATGCCGCCACACGGTCCGGCATTGAGTTGATTAGACACCTTATGTTTTCCTGAGGCAGATGGGCCCACAAATCTTGAACAGCCAACTCTAAATCATGTACAGAGTAACAAGATGGCATCTGCCGTCTTAGCTGATCTCACACGTGCTCTACAGGGGACAAATCGGGGGAGCGGGCCGGCCATGGAAGAGTCTGAAAATGACGTAGGAAGTCTTGAGCAGCTCTTGCTGTATGCGGAAGAGCATTATCTTGCTGGAAAATCTCGCCCCTGGGAGACGATTTAGGAAAGGTCCTACATGGGATCGAAGAATAACATCAACGTAATGTTGGCCCGTTAAGGTTCCACGCATCACAATTAAAGTGGATCGGCTATCATAGGCTATGGCCCACAGACCATTACACCAGCTGTGCGGGCAGTGTGACGTAGAACAGTGTGGGGGGAAATGTACCGCTCACCAGGGCGCCTCCACACTCGTACACGGTTATCATCTGTCCCCAAAACAAACCGGGATTCATCACTAAACACAACCTTTTGCCAATCTGTGACATTCCACATTGATCTGGCTTGTCACCACTGTAGACGCAGTTGCCGATGTCCCGATGTTAAAGGGAGTGCAAGAAAAGGGCGCTTGTATTTAAGATTTGCTTCTGAAAGGTGTCTGGAAATTGTTTGTGGAACAATTGCTACTCCTACGTCTGCTCATGTCGTTGAACGAGTCACTGTGTGGTCCACAAGTGCTTGCCGCACGATCCTTCAATCCTCTCTCCTCGTGGTCATCCTGGTCGCTCTAGACCCGGTTTTCCGTGCGTGGGTACCTTCTCGTGTCCACTGCTTCCAACAATTTCTAACGGCACACTCCGAACGATCCCCCTGGCCAGCAACACGGCGCGTTGACCATTCTGCGCTTTTTATCTCGATGATTAGGCCTCTCTCAAACTCGCTTAACTGTGAGAAATGTCTTCTAGCACGTTGACCTGGCATGTTTCGCTTACCAAAGTCTTCCTACAATCGGCGCGTAATCGTCACTTTTCTGAATCTTCGAGTTTGCGCTGGCTTATATAGCACCCTCTTCCTGATTGTAGCGCCACCTTGGCGTGTATGATCATGCGTATTGGCACAAAACTTGGATCATTTGCATATCACATTACGCTGTACTTATTTGTAAAGTTTCGCGATTGTGTTTTTGGCTTCCTTCTTGGGTCGCTATTTTTAATGTTCCTGAGTGTAGTTTTGTTTTTCTGTCATCAACAGATGTGGTGCACCTTTTTGAGCCTTTTCCTGCTTTTTTTTAATTAAATTTGTCTCCTGACATCTTAGATGTAGTCACTGAACTAAACACCTGTTATGTAATTTTAGCATAGGTAATACCACTTTCTAATCACACATGTAAGCAGTCTTCTCTTTTATTTCATGACATTGGTTTTTGACTAAATATCATTGTTATCCTGGTCAGGAAACAGTCCGGACCACAATCCTATCGAAAAGTTGTGGAACCATTTGAAAACTCTTGTCCGAATGAGGAACCCATGAAATACAGAGGAACTAATTGATGATATTGTTTCCTGATATCGTGGAATAACGAAGAAAGGGTTTAAAACTATTCTCAGCTCCAATGGAACATCAATGGGAAGCTGTAATAAGGAAAAAAAATGGCAACCTCAATAAGCTCTGATAACTCACTGTTTTTATGTGAGTATATATTGTATATCGGTAGTTATTGTAGCATACCTTTTCTGCTTTGGAAATATTTAAATTTTCTGTTTTGTACTGAATTTAGTATTAAATTCTCTTTAAAATGATGTAAAATACTTTGCATTTTGTGCAACGTTAAATTTTCTATAAGCATGCAAACTTAAAAAGTGAACAATTTTAAAAAATGTCCTCAATTTTGGCCTCCACTGTATATATATATATATATATATATATATATATATATATATATATATATATATATATATATAGGGAGAATGCGACCTAATTTTTGGAATTAAAAATGAATTTAAAACAATGCATCCGAAAAGTAAAAAGTTTCGAAGAGTATATATACAGAACTACACCAAATAGAATTTTCATTCATGCTTTAGTAACTGAAAGACATGCATGGAATTTCTATCAACCTCGATTAAAATCAGGCATTGTCAATTGTAAGTAAACAAATGTTCTTCTTTTTTGAAGATTAAGAACTAATGTTTTGAAATATAATTTTTTTTTATTAATTGAAATTATATATATCTCAGTCCACTCAGTACTGATTAGCTACATAGAATCATTGATAATAATTAAAAAACCTCAGATTCCAAGTAAGTTAACTTCTTAATTGCTGCTTAAAGTTCTCAATTAATGAAAAAAACGGACTTTAGTGCACATAAGCAGATTAACATGATTACTAATTTATTTGATATTCGTAAATAATAAATATGAGAATGAAAACGAAGAATTTAAAACAAGTAGACTGATTTTCTGCTTAGAATCATTGGTAATAATTATAAAAACTCAGATTCCAAATAAGGTAACTAAAATAAGTCGACAAATCCGTCTTCTTTCATCTTATTTCCCAATGCCTGATGTAGTAAGACAATACCAGTGAAAATGTTGACTTACAAGAAAACTATTGCGTTTGTGAATTGCAATATATTTCCACTCTGGTTAGGTCCATGTAATCGAAAAAGTACTCATCGGAAGCTTCATGACTATAGCATTGAGGGCTGGTGAGACAAATCTTGCCGTTTTTAGCGACTTTCTGTTCAAAATTAGCTGTTTCATTTGCGACCGCTTTGAAAAAGCGATTTTAGCAGATAAATCACATGGATGGTCAAGAGTACAACCCGGCGTTTTAATCACGTACCAATAATGGGACGGAGGCTCGCTCCACTTAGCTAAAACCGTTTCTTCTGAATATAATTGTAAAATCCATGTATTAAACAAATAAAACAACTAGAAAATAACAACACTATCCAGGAAAAAATGAATACATATTATAAACAAGTATTGTAAGTGGCGCACACAAAGGGGGAAGCTCCTCGGGTCTGAACACCTCCCCTCATCTGAAGCCCTTGATTTTTTTTTCGGATTGATTATAGTTATATGTATGTAGTACGTAAAATTTGAATAAGTTTTTGTTATTAATCATTAATTTTATTAACTAATGCTAATTACTTATCCAATGATTGATTATTTTTTTTGTTTCCAAAAATGGACAAAATCAAGAGAATGTGTTGGAAAGCGCGCATTGAATCATAATACTAGAATAGTAGACTTTCAGCCCTGGGCCCCCTCCACCTCACCCTTCAAAAGTTCCTTTGTACGCCACTGACATGTATATATACAAAACTATGCATAAATGTTCATATACATACATAAAGAGTGTTTTTTTCCAGGTATAGAAGTTTAAGTTGGCATTAATTTCCAAGATGGCGACCGATTTAACAGCTGTCAAGTGATTTATTCTCAGTTTGGTTTGGCAATTCATCAAAACGATCATCAAGCAAGGCGTAGATTCGTCGAATGGGCCCAAAACGAGATTGCCGTTGTTCCCGATTATCATAAGCGAATTTTGTTTAGCGATGAAGCGCACTTCTGGTTGAATGGCTACGTCAACAAACAAAACTGCCGCATTTCGAGTGAAGCTAATCCACAAGTGTATGTCGAAACACCGTTACATCCAGAAAAATTGACTGTTTGGTGCGCTTAATGGGCTGGTGGAATTCTTCTTCAAAAACGATGAGGGCCTCAATGTTACAGTCAATGGTGATCGGTATAGAGCCATGATTACTAACTTTTTCATTCCTGAATTGAACAATCATGATGTCCATCAGATGTGGTTCCAACAAGACGGCGCAACATGTCACACAGCTCGTGCAACAATCGATTTATTGAAAGACACGTTTGGTGACCGCCTATTTTCACGTTTTGGACCTGTGAATTGGCCTCCAAGATCTTGTGATTTAACACCGCTAGACTATTTTCTGTGGGGCTATGTAAAGTCATTGGTCTATGCGGATAAGCCACAATCGCTTGACAATTTGGAAGACAACATTCGCCGTGTTATTGCCGATATACGGCCACAAATGTTGAAAAAAGTCATAGAAAATTGGACGTCCAGATTGGACTACACCCGAGCCAGCCGTGGCAGTCATATGCCAGAAATCATATTTAAAATGTAATGCCACAAGATTATCTTTCGAATAAAAAAAATTCATGTCAATCGAATAACACATCGTTGTTTTATTGCAATTTAAAGTTCTATACCTCTAAAAAACACCCTTTACATGTTATGTTTGGGGTGTATTTCATTAACTTGTAATGACTAAGAGCTAGCAAACAAAACTGTTTATTCTAACAGTAGCAAAAGAAAAGGGGACTACTCAATTACACAAATAATATTTGAACGCGTGTCGTTGCCAAGTGGCTAATGTTCGTCTTTTAAGTATTCGTCGTTACTTTTTGTCTCCCCGTCACTCTTCTATCTATCTCTCGTCGTTTCCGTGTCCATTCTGTCTTTGAGGATCGCCACGCGTTCAATCACGTATCATTGCACTGGCAGGTGTGATGTTCTCCCATGAACCCTTCACATACATATAGTTACAAACACAAACATATGCACACATGTACAATTTTATATACACACGCATATATATGAACCCGCGGAAATCGCACATTGCACAAATTTTTCTACATCTACGTTGCCCGTGGAAATCGCGGGCTGCGCATCAAAATGGTTAACTTATTTTATATCAAATTAATAAGTATCCATGTGTTCAGTTTTTATGAATCTGGATTATAACATTTCTATAAACTCAAAAAAAAAATGAGTGCATGCCAAGGAAAAAAGAAGTGGAATGAAAAGAAATTGGAATACATTTATTATCTTTTTCCCTTCGATGTTTTCAACATCTGGTGCAAAACAACAATTCAAAATTGAGAGAAACCTCAATAAATTTGAAAAGTTTTGTTAGATTTACTCCCTTTGGGGCTTATTTTTCTTAGCTTCTTGATCCTTATTTATATGATATTTACAACCTCAAGAGAGAGAGAATATTACGAATGATTTTTCTTTTCCCTCATAAAGTTTGAATTTTCAGTAAACACAAGTGAACCCCATCCTCCCAGAATGTCCTGGTATTTTGCTTTTATTTTCAATTCTTCTTGTGATTTCATTTCCGCCTTTTCTTTCTGTTGAGATTTAGAAGTTTACTTGGATAAAGATATACTTTCGGCTCTTCTCCTTGTTATTTCGTCTCCATCTTTTTTTTTTATTTCGTGATTGAGAGTTTTGTTGGAATCACATATTTGCATCTTTTCGTAAATTAAAAGAAAATGTTGTTGCAACATGATCAAACATAGCCTCAGGCCTCTGAAACCAGCTACCACGATATTAAACCCACCATGATAACAAAAAAATAACATTAAGTTTCATGTAAGGGATAAGCGTGGTCAGAATTTGAATAAACAAACATTTTGAAAAGGTCGAGTTTTTCAAAAAAAAAATGCGTGGATTTAATTTAATATTCAAAACGTTACATGGAGAAAAATATATAAAAAACAGTGCTTTTCATTTAAAAACCACTCTTAATGTATTTTTATTTTAATGATATGAAAAAAATCCGGTTAAATTATTTCTTGATTCATAAAAAAAACCTAATAAAATATAATTAAAACTAATCCTCAATAAATCATCATTACTTATTAATTTACTGCAAAATTTTAAATAAAAACATGGTTAAAGCTTGGTTCAAGCTTTATTAACTCTTAAATATCACATTTACAACTTAAAATTGTCGGTTTAAAACAATATTTCTCTTTGTTGTACTAATATATTGGATTTTAATTAATGATCTAAATCATCACAGCAATTTGATGTGATTCTATAAACGCACATATTGACTTAAAACTGTTTACGTTTCTGATCTGATTATAACCAGTTGTGTGAAAGGAGCCGTTTAAATCTATCTAGGCTCAATGTTCTCCCGTTGGTGTAGTTGGGTAGTTCGGAGAAAGTTGTGTCGTCCTCGTCACTTGACTAAGATTCAAAATTACAATGTCTGCCATTAAAGCCCTTGTGTTTGATAAATTGTGACTTTAATAAAACTCTCACTCACTGAGACATAACAGACTCAAAAACATCTTATAAACGAATTGTATAAAATTTTCTGTTGTTAATTTTAGTATTATTAGAAAAATTAAATCAAACACTCTTGAAGAATTAATTGATATATTTTTAAAATAGTATTCTTAAGTTTATTGTAATTATCATGACGTATTCTTTCATACTTAGGTATAAAATTATTAACCTGTTCACATGAAATGTTTAAGGAGATCTTAGGTTTGGTACTTTTTCTGCTCTGGTAGTCTTTTCAGCAGTCTTATTTTTGTAGATACAGAGGAATTACTAATATATTCTGGTTATATAAATTAATTTAAATTAAATATATTAAAGTTTAAGGAGGGAGAGAGTTTAGAGGATTTCAGCTTTGAAAAAATTCCTTTCAAATGTTAAATAATTCTAATTTCATTTCTAATTGAGGTAATTTTTAATTTTCTTATTGTAACTAATTTCAATCTGCTCAAATTTCTATTAAAACTTTCATTGAACGCAATGAATATTTTAGAAGCCACATCAAAATCACATAGAATACAAACAGTAATAACTCAAATTAACAAAATACTGTACCTCCATATACAACAACACATAATATTTAGCAATGCATTTCGAATTAATTTCAATTATCATATAAAACTAGTTCATCCAATGGACTCAATTCATGACAGTCCCGTGATAAAGACAAAGACGTGTTTGTTATTGAATTGAAAAGAAATATTAAACTAATTGTACTTGTTACTCCATTTGTAAGACTTAGGTAAAATTTCAAGTTTTGTGATTGGGTTATAATGTCCAAATGTTACACAAAATAAAAAATTTCTTAAAAAGGTTTTAAAATTAAAAAAATATATTATTTTATGTCTGTACTTTTAAATAAAATGCATTTTGTCCAGCTATGTGCATTATTGTTGTTGACAAATTTGTATTTTTTTATGAAGAAGTTTCTGAAAAAATCACAAGTTGGCAACATCGAGTGCATTAACTGATCAGCTGGAAAGACATGATTGCCTTTATCGTGTGACTATGTCGTCACATAAGATTTTGAAATAATTAGCTATAAACACGCGGTTATTATTATCATGTGATTATGACGTCACATGAATTAATACCACTCTATTGCACAAAATTTATTGCCAATTATATTGAAATTGACAACGATGCGAACTAAACTAAGATTTTCCCTTAAAAATCATGTATACTTTAAAGAATCAAATATGTTTATCTTTAACATAAAATGGGTCCCAAAAAATACGAACAAAGCTTTTTTAAATCATAGAGCAAACAACGATGTTCCTTTACAACGGAAACATAATTTCCACCTCGCACAAACAAAATAATAAGAAACGCGAGATTCCACTAATTTCCTCCTAAACATTATCTTCCGCCAACACGACTCTCACACTTCTTGAAAATTTTACCCCTGACTCCAATTAAATTTTTCGTGATAGTAGGTGATGGGAAGCCTAACTTCAAACTCCACATACAATTACGCAAGATATTCATATCCATACTTTATTCATATCTATATAGAATTTACGTACAAACTGATAGTAAAGATGTTAACTACGTCATACCTTAGAATTCCTAACTTGTAACCTACGCCTTATAATAGACTGGCTTCATAACATGTTTTGCTTTCAGATATGCTGACTAGCATTTTTTCTTCCATACTTAAGGATCTTTCTTAACTCAATTTTTTAAAATTTCTTTTTATTGTTATCTTAATGTTATACTTACAAAAAAAAGCGAGAACTTGTTATGTAATGGCTTTGTTCAAACTAGAAATTTCATTTTACAGCATTTTCAAATATCTCATAAACCGTTTTGTAATGGGAATGCCATGATTAAAATCTTACATAAAAGGGAAAGAGATGAGATACATCCACATTTTCATTCAAACAAACAGCGATGTATCTTAGATCGAAAATATTGTCGCTATCTGCATAACTCCAATAAACATAAAAATTAAATATTAAAATCATTTGCAACGGATTTGCCACATTTTGCTCAACACTTTTTTTTTGGTAGATAAATAATTAATTCCACTTAGAAATTAGTATTTGAAAATGTACTCTTTTTTCACTATAAATAAATTATAGTTTATTTATAGTGAATCACGTGGTGTTTATATAGTTAACCGAAATAAAAAGTAAAAAAATATTTCTTAATTTCTCTATATAAAAATGGATGTTTGTATATGTCAAATCGCATCAATCCCACACCGTTCAACCGATCACTATGAAAATTGGCATGTATATGTATATTTGTACGGAGAAAATTTATGTGCTTCCTCTTTGTTGCAGTTCTCCACCAGGTAGCGCTACAGCATATCAACTTCTGCACCGTTTAATCAATCACCAAGTTGCCAACAGGATCGTCAAAAATGATGTCAACTTGGCTGTTTCCATTGAATAGCCATTAGAATGTAAGGAACACGGTGTTGCTTGTGAATATTGCAATTTCAACATAAAACAAATACAACAGAAAGTAATATTAACTTATTAAGCATCCAAATAAAATATTTACACTATTTTAAGCATTTATTACACAAAATTTGTAACATTATGTTACTTTTACTCAGCAGAGATCAGCTTAGAAAGATGTTTTCAAAAATAGATCCCCAAGGGAGTTACGGGGGACGTTATAAATAAAAAAAAATCTTTTTATCAGCTTTTACACTATTTTAAGCATTCATTACACAAAATTTGTAACATTGTGTTACTTTTACTCAGCAGAGATCAGCTTAGAAAAATGTTTTCAAAAATCGATCCACAAGGGAGTTACGGGGGACGTTATAAATATAAAAAAATCATTTTATCACCTATTAGACCTACAGACTCACAATTTAAGAAGTATGATTTTTTGTTCAGCTGAGATATACAAATTTTTTTTTTGTTTAATTTGCAATTAGCACAGAATTAATTCATAAAAACTTTATCTTTCAATCTGTATTGTTTAATTTTTCAATTCATTCGTGTGAATAGCGGGTATACAAGCTAGTATAAGAATAAAATGATTACCGAGAAAATTAATGACATTTTGGTAAAAGTGTAGAGTTTTTTGTACTACATTTTTACACTAACTCTACATTTCGGAATAGAACTAGTCAGAAGTTATAACAATGGATGTCGAGCACCCCATGCTTTTGCTACAACGCCATTAATTTTCTCGATAATCATTTTATTCTCATAATAAAAATTAGGTTTTACTTTTTTGTTCGATTAACTATAAAAACGTGTTTTTTTAGTTTTTTTAAACTAAACGTTATTTTTAATTCGATGTACAATGAAAGCGCATTTTTTTAGGTTTTTAAACCATCATTTGCTTATTGATTAATTCATATTTGTGGTTTCTTGTGTTTGTATTAACTAGGAACGTTTTCACTTTTGGGTTTTAACTTAATTTTTCCTCACCAAATCTGGAAATGGAATCTGGAACTAGTTGACAAAAATCAGGAAATGAGGAATCGTTCATCCTGATGAGAATAGAGGAGCAAAATTATTAAATTATTGTATTGTCATCGGTCCTTGACAAGTGTGAAAATTTGTGAATTAATTGGACCTTTTGAATTAGGTAAAAATTGAGATTAAAGATAACAGCTGTTACATACAGATGCAGTTAATAAAAGCGTGTTAGAAAGGACATTCTTCAATCTTTTATTAATATGGGACTAAAGATTAACATCAATTGTAATTAATTCTGGCTTCTTATTTTACCATAATTCTGTAAAAAAAAATCAACCAGAATGTAAACTCGTGAGTTCTTTTCCGACCGTGTTCGAATTGTGACAAGAAAATAATTGCAGACAGGATTTGGTCCCACTCTTTATTCCATACCTTCTATGGAACATTTCTTAAAATCAAGAATATATTGCGATGTTACAGGATTACGATACATCGTTCAGCCGTGTCTCCTTTTTACGACCCCGGTTTTTCTTCGCCACCTTCTCTTCTCTCCCGTTCCGACCTTTTTCTCCTCCCGTCGTTGCCAGATCCTTTTCTCTATCTCGTCTCTCGTTCGACCTGTTGCCAGGTGCAGGCAGCTGTTCCTTACACGCCCCACCTAAGAGTAAAATTTGCCCCTTGTGGCTGATTTTACCATATCAGACACCAGGAACAGAAAATTCACAAACAGAACACACAATAATTGCAACAGTCAAAAGTCTTGATGATTGTTCTAGTGAAAGTTCCTTAATACAAACACATGAAATAATACGAATAGTTCACCCAATTGAAATAAGTGACTATGTTCCCAGAAAGATCTAAACTGTAATGGGATTGCAAACAGATACATGGAAAACACATTATACAAAAAAAACACTAAATATATACCATACAGTTTTTATCTTAATCTATACAATGTTTATTTCATTAACTCATGAATGTGAATGCTCAATGAGTTCACTAAATCCATATTAAGTCCACAGTAAAAACTTTCCTATGGCTCTAATTTGCCTTTGGCCGGTATAATTTCCGACCCAACCCATCTCACCCATTCTAATACAAAGTTAATTTGTTTTACACGATTTTTCCAAATCTGCATCAGAATGTCTATGTCGACTATTCGAGATACAACAAACTGCTCTAACATTCTAAAACCTGAGCCGTTAAATTACATCCATAAGAAGTGTATTCAATCTTAAACCTCACTTTTTTTAGTCATGTAAATGTCAAACGGCATAACGCACGCGGCATACCCCTTCGTGAGAGAACGACAGAAATACCACTTCCACAAATCCAGTACCGTGACCCACGATGCTGCGCTATTCTTTTCTACAAAACCTTCCCTTTTCGACAAAAGATAAATCTCGGTTCTCGAAAATATGTTTAACAAAGCTTCACGGGTTACCTTCGCACTGAGACTAGTCACCGGCCTAGCCTCGCCCCACCTAGTGTGCTGATCCACCAGACGTAAAATATATTTATGTCCCTTTAAGCTTGGCGGATCAATTTGACCTATCAGATCCATATTCCCCACCTCAAATGGCAATTCAGGCCTTGCCACAGGTGTACTGGATGATCGGTCTTTAATCCTAACCGATCGAGTGAGCTGACATTCTTTACATGACTCACAAAATTTCTTCACATCGGAACTTAGACCCTCCCAAAAGAAAGAATACTTTATTCGTTCAAGCGTCTTCTTGGGACCCATGTGACTACTGAACACGGAAGTATGCGCTAGTTTCAACACCCCAGTTCTTCTGCACTTCGGAATTACCAGCTGCCCAATACTCTCCCCGAGTATTTTATCCCTACGAAATAGATATCCATCTACTTCATAGTAGTTTCCTTTGCCTTCCTTAGCATACTTCCAAACCAATGCTAACTCGGCACAACACTCCTGTTCGGAACGAAAACTATCAGCCACCATGATTCCTTTATCCATCTCAGCGGTCACCTCCTCATCTTTAGTACCCAATGTTCCCACTTCATTCCGACATGAAGTAATATTCCTTTGAGAATCCTCAATGTGCTCCTGTGCTTTCTCTGGCAGAATACCCGATGAAACCGCGGTTTCATCTACATTTCCTGAGTCAACCCTCAGGTCCCGAGAGCTTTGAGCCAGTGAATTCTCTTCACTCTGGGCTCCTCCCAACATATCCAAAACCTCTGGTGGAAGCAACACGTCTTCTACCAAAACTTCTGCCAAAGCACATAACACTTGCTGGTGCACCACATTAACCTGGCCACCGGTAGCAAGATCAATTGGAACATATACTAAAGGATATTTAACCGCTGGACCGAAAATACCTTTCAAATAAATCGTGGAAGCTCCTTCAACCGATATTCCAGGAACTAAGTCTTTCTTGATAACAGTAATTTCCGTACCAGAATCCAATAACACATGGACTAACTTCCCATCTACACTGATAGATGTTTTCACTAATTTACTTAATTTGTCTTCAAAAGCCCGTCTAGGAATGACTTTACCTAGCAAATCAACTCTAGCAGCTACCGTCCCATCTACCAATTCCGTCCCTTCTGTTGACACCTTATTCTCATTAAGTCTTTTATTATCTACCTCTTTGTTTTTCGGACAATCCCGCTCAAAATGTTTATCTGATCCGCAGGTGAAACAAGCGAACTTTTTAATTTCAATTACTTGACCTTTATCAAAGTTTTTCCTAGAAGAAAAATTATCTGACTTTTTCTCCCCAAATGGCTGTTTACCCCAACTACCATTAAAACTTCTCTTTTCACTATCATTCCATTTAGCTCTCTCAGGTTCATCGTAGGATTTCCCTTTGGAAGCATAAAATATATCACATTGTTTGCCCAAGTCCCTGGGTTTGTACCATTCTTCCCCTTGGAGCACACCAATATGGGTCGCCGTCTCAGAATCCAACATTTCAAACATTTTATCTGCTACGATCAGTTGATTAACTGACTCAAAATCATTCGCACCTCTTAACTTACAGTAGTATAACCACATCGATGTTAAACGGGACGCGAACTGAGAGAAAGTTTCGTCAGAGTTACGTTTAGCCTTTCTAAAATTTTCTAAATATATTTTTGGTGAGGGTTCATACTCCTTGAGCACAACCTGTTTTAAAGATTCGTAATCTTTTAATTCTTCTTCGCCTAGGTTAACTAATAAGTTTGACACTTTGTCTCCTAACATGCATAACAAAACCTTCGGTTTTAACTCGTCGCTAACCATTTCACTAGCGAAAGCCTTTTCAAGACTAGAAAAGAAATATTCCCACCCGTCTGATTTATTGGGTACCTTTACAGTTAAGAGCCTAACCATTTTAACTATTTCATCTAAAGATTTTACACGTGAGGTTTGACCATTATTTTGATTAGCACTCTGATTAGCGATCCTAGATAATTCCATTTCCAAGCGTAATTTTTCAATTGATAATTGTTCTTGTTGTTCTAGTTTTTGCCGCTGTTCTGTCTCTAACCTTTCGGCTGTAATAACTTCCAATAACTCTTTTGCCTCTTCCTCCTTGTAATATTTACTAGAGATTATTAAATTCCTTAAAACAATTTTAGACATAGACGGATCAGGTGACTCATCTAAGTCCGCGCTAATTGAATTAAGTCAATTTTCTTACTTCTAATGAGAAATGCCATTTTTAATCAAGCTAACCTAATGCCAAATTACCTTCTGACAAATTTAACTACAAACACTTAAATAACCTAGTACTATATATTTAACAAGCAAGAAAAATTCTACTCGTTTTTTTCTAAGAGTACTCAAATTCCAGAAACACAATACGAAATATGTTTACAATAAAACTTATATGAGACACAGTTATTTGTTACTAATCAAAACCTTTTTCAAAATTAAAAAAAAACACAATTAACAACATACTTTAGCTACATTACCATAGAATTATTTCTCAAATCATAAATCTACTCTTAGTTTCTTTTTTTTTTTTTTTAATTAAAAAGAATCTTATGCAGGAAACAAAAAACCAATATACATATACATCTTAAATTACGAGCAAAGGAAATAACCTCAGATTGCATTAAACTATCAACTAACTGACAAATTGCAACACTTTTACTTAAAATGAAAAACTATCATATAATATTCAAAAAAAAAAAACATGCCATATTCTGAGTCATAAATAACCTACAAAATCTCTTATTTACAACATTTTAACAGGAAGTCTACTTGAAATACATATACATTTTTTTTTTTAATGGATATTTTTTTCACCCACTCAAACATACATTTTTCGCAACCATTATTTCAAGATAAATTAATCTAATTCTTTTTTTTTTTTAAATTCTGCAAACTGAATTGTTATGCAAAACACTTTCCATACCCAGATTTTAATTTTTGAGACAATTTCAAAAACAGTAAAGAATGATGATAAAAAAGAAATTATAGTTTAACACTAGAACTCTAAATACCATATTTTTACAACATTTAAAATGATACCCTATCATTTCCAGGTAAAATAAGTACACAATTTTCTTATTTCATCTACACAATAATCCAACAACAGAGAATATTGCAATAAACCAATGAAATTTTCTTTGTTCAGATATATCTGCTTTTTCTATTTTATTTTTAAAAAAACAAATTAAATATGACTGCATCCCATTACTTTTTTAAATATTTACACAATATTTTAACTTAGGGGAACAATAGCCACCTACCTCGACATGAAAGCTGTTTCAGTACTTGAACACTTTTCAGATCACGGCTCCATTCATCAGAAAATGAAGAAAAATACGACATCTGTTCGTTCATATCCCAACTCGGCAGGTGATGGTAAAACTCCATATGAAGAAGGTCTTGTTTTTTTTCACTTGAAACTGCTGCAGGGCATTTCCCGGGATGCACGTTGTCATCAACTTGAAGATACACTTCAGGATTCCATTTCCTTCTTAAAAATTTTCTTTCAAACTGAATGTCCACTAGACCTTGTTCACAACTTTGTAGTACGAACACCGATCAATTTGAAATGTTTTGTTCCTTTAACTTTTGCTCCATTGCATCCCACTCCTGACCCCAGTGTAAACTCGTGAGTTCTTTTCCGAGCGTGTTCGAATTGTGACAAGAAAATAATTGCAGAAAGGATTTGGTCCCACTCTTTATTCCATACCTTCTATGGGACATTTCTTAAAATGAAGAATATATTGCGATGTTACAGGATTACGATACATCGTTCAGCCGTGTCTCCTTTTTACGACCCCGGTTTTTCTTCGCCACCCTCTCTTCTCTCCCGTTCCGACCTTTTTCTCCTCCCGTCGTTGCCAGATCCTTTTCTCTATCTCGTCTCTCGTTCGACCTGTTGCCAGGTGCAGGCAGCTGTTCCTTACACAGAATATACGAATTAACTGGTTGATTATCCGAACAGTATCGTTGGAAATAGACTTCGAAATCTTGTACCTCTGCCAAGGGAGGAGGACAACACCATGCTGACACCGCACTCTCCAAACTTCCACCCACCCCTAACGAGATATATTTCAGTCTCAACCGATTTAACGTGAATCATGTCCTCCACCAATCTAGTATTTTGGGGATTGATTGATTGATTGAATATTAACGTCGCACTGTTCAGCTACACGAGTGCTTTTGGCGACGGACCACGTAATTTTGAACCAAGGTCAAGTGACGTAGACGACACCTGAGCTTGCACCCCCCTCTCCTAACTACCACACCACACCAACGGGATGACGTTTAAGCTCTCGACAGATTTAACGTGTATCGCTGCCCTACACGGTGGGTCTTCAGTGGTACTGGGCTCGAACTCTGGACCAGGAAAGCCACGATCCGATACCTATACCACTTGGCTACAGCGGCCACAGTCTTTGTGGAACCGGGGTTCGAAACCATGACTCGACAACATTGACGCTGGACTAAATAATCTAATTCTGCTTCGGGAGCAAATTAATTATTAAAATTTAAAAGAACTAATGGTTACATATTAAAATGTTATTGAACCGCGTTACATAAAAATTCTTTTTTTTCTATAATTAGAAGGAAAAAAAATCAAACAACTGTGTCCATTGTGTTTCATAAAATATTTTCCATTTCTTAAATAAACTTTTGTAAATTATGAAATGATAGTAGACTTTATTTTTTACCTGTCGTTGATTGATTGATTGATTGAATATTAACGTCGCACTGTTCAGCTACACGAGGGCTTTTGGCGACGGACCATGAAATTTTGAACCATGGTCAAGTGACGTGGCTGACAACTGAGCTGGAACCCCCTCTCCTAACTCCCACACCACACTAACGGGAGAACGTTTCAGCTCTCGACAGATTTAACGTACATCTCTGCCCTACACGGCGGGTCTTTAGCGGTACTGGGCTCGAACTCGTGACGAAGCAAGCCACGGTCCGATACCTATACCACTCGGCTACCGCGGCCACTTTTTTACCTGTCAAATTTACTCTTTTATATTAATAACATAATTATATTTGCAAATTTCAGATATGTAAACTTAAGTTTACGTAAAGTTCGAAAAATAAGTTAATTATTTTTGATCAAATGTAATTGTTTAAGTTTAAAAGTAAGCAGATTAAGAAACAAAACTATACTACAGAGTATTCACCTCCAAATGATTTACTTTACCTTTTTGAATTTGAATGAATCAAAATTGTTGCAACAGAAATTCGTATGTGTCATTTTCTGAAAATTGTTTAATGTTTAAAAATTTGAATGAAAAAGGAGTATTACGTATTCACATTTTTCGCTAATTTCAGCTGACTAAAAACTACTTTAAACTAAAATATATTTTTTTTTGCATTCAAACAGAGGGAATTGTTTCATAAATTTCCTTGAACTTTATTGTATTTTCCAGGACCAATTTAACATTTGTTCCATTCGTAATTCTATCTATTTTTTTTGGCGTGAATGCCATCCGTCGACTGAGTACTTCCGCCAATGTTTGTATGTAATCCTTCGCATCAGTTATTATTGTAGCTTCCATCTTGGAACAGCGAGCGAATAGCACCATCTCGAAAAAAAAGCAAATTACAGTCCAAAAGTCGCAACGTTTTCGTTAAAACATGAACCAGCATTTGACAACGAACATTTGTAAAACAACATTATATTTTTGGTCCGTCGAGCCGGAGAAAAATCGACAAACTTAATAAATCGAAGCATACAATCGAAAGCACCATAACTAAGAAACATTCTTAGAAGAATCAAAAAATCATACTTCTACAAAACTTGATATTAAACTGAAACGTTTCCAAGAAATGAACAGAAAGATTGATTAATTAAAGGATTAGTACTATTATATCAAGGATATTAGTGATTCTGAACTAGAAGTGATAGAAGCTGACCTACATGATATGAAGGGCAGACTGGAGGAGCTGGAGGTAAGAGAGATATTCTCAATTCTTTAATTGTTAAATCTTCTGTTAGTTATGTTCATAATTGTGAAAATGAAATATATCAAGATTATTCTAAACTGAGATGAGAAATAAAACTTCCGGAAATTTTTTTAATGGCATTTAGAGGTAGATACGACGAATGACTTAGCTTTAAATCACAATTTTATAACATTATACCTAATTACAATGACTTGAACTAGTCACAAAAAATTTATTATTTCAAAGCGTCATTATATATATATATATATATATATATATATATATACACATACAAGGTGACGCCAAACTACTTGAAACAGTTGATGAGAGAGAGAGATTCCTTTGAATCGTTCATCACAGCATTAAAAACTAGGTTTGAAAATAAGCGTCTCCTAACCGAGACTCATATTAATGCTATATTAGAAATAGAAAAGTTAACAAGCGAATCAGCTCGAGATATTAGATCCATGACAGATATTCTAAGCAAGAATATCAGAGCTTTAAAACTCTTGTGTTTTGAACGTAATAATTTATCGGATCTTTTATTGCTTAATATCATTCTGAAAAAATAGATCGAGAAACTCGTAAACAATTCGAACAATCTATTGATTCAAATCAAATTCCTGAATTAGATACATTTATAATGTTTTTAGAAAAAAGAAGCCAAACTATATATTGATAGTATTAATCGTTCTGCTCCTTTTACTCATAAACAAAAACAAGTACCCTTGAAATAAAAGTAAAATTTTTCTTAATTCGAAGGATTCCTCAAATTCTTGTACGATCTGTAAACTGCCTCATTTGATTTATAAGTGCTGTGCTTTTCAAAACATGAAAGTATCGGATAGATTTAATAAAAAAAACGCCTTAATTTGTGCATCAATTGCAAAAGAAACGTCATAAAATTAAAAAATGTAGATCGAAAAACTCGTGCTCCGTTTGTAAAAAAACATCATCATATATTGTTGCATGTATTTGAAGCGATTCTTTCATCCCTGCACACAGCATTAGCTAACGAATTAGAGCCTCTGACGGAAGTGCAAGGGTCAACGCCCCCAGAACACCCTTACACGTTTTCGAACTGTAGGGAAGAAAAAAAAGCATTTTACTTCCGACCGCAATGGTTTACCTCAGAGGGCAGACAGCGAGCTTTTCCCCTGTAAGGCGATCTTGGACTCAGGATCTCAACTTTCTTTCATTCAGCAACAGTTGGCTAATAAACTCATGAAAAGAAAAAGTAAAAAATAAAGGCATCTATTTCGGGATTATGGGAAATAACTCTTAGAATTAAAAAAAAGTAAATACAGTGATTCAAAACAAAAATAGAGACTTTCCAACAGCATTAAAACTATTAATCGTCCCTTATTTTACTACAACATCTATCCATGGCATGGATGTAACCAAACTAATCATTCATTCGAACATTAACCTCGCGGATAAAGATTTTGTATTCCAGAAGAAATATATATGCTTATTGGGTGCGAGCTCTTTTTTGAATTATTAAGACCTAATAAATTTCGATCACCATGCGAAAAATGACTGTTTCAAGAGACTGTTTTCGGGTACATTGTTGTAGAGAGCTCCGATAAATTTGAGGAAAAATCATATTGAGGCTTAGCTATTAATTCGGGAATAAATTCAGACAATCTTAATCAACAACCAAGCGTTTGAGAAAATTGAATGGTAGATGATTCATCCATAGAACAAAGTTTAGAACAAGAAATTTGTGAAACTCAATATCTCAAAACACTCATTATTGCACTGAAGAAGGGCACTATGTTGTACAATTACCCTTTAAAAAGATCCATACTGTTTGGGTAATTCAAGGTTCATGGCTGAAGTTCATCTGAATCAACTTTGGAAAAAGCTCTCGAAATATAATGAATTACAAACCCTTTATAAATCATTCTTACGTGAATATATTGATTTAATCCACAGGCAGTTAGTAGCTGATCCCCATGAAACAAATATTTTTATTGTTTACGACATTATGCAGTATTCCACCCCGATAGTAAAACTACCAAGCTTAGGGTAGTTTTTAATGCATATTCCAAAACCATATCAGGTCTTTCTTTGAATGACATTTTATATAAAGGTGAATTTTGCAGCAAGATTTATTTTCAATTCCTCTTGAGATTTAGGCAGCACACATTTGTCTTTACAACGAATTTTTCAGAAATGTTTAGGCGAATGTTTAATTAACCCCGATCATCGAAATTTGCAGATGATTTTATGGAAAGACAGTGTTGATGGTCCTGTACAAACATACAAACTCAACACTGTAACTTATGGGGCTACTTGCACACCCATCTTGCTACCGGAGTCATTCAGCAATTAGCTAAGGACGAAGGAGAACATTATCCTTTGGCTGCAGCAGTTACAATCAGAGACACTTATAAGGATGATATTTTAACAGGTAGTTCAGACTTTCAAGAGTTTCAAAAATTATAACTAGAATTAATTCGTTTACTTAAAAAATCGGGTGTGAGCCTACGTAAGTGGTGTAACAATACACCAAAAATATTGAATTCAATACCTAAAGAAGAGCAATCTTGGGATTTCTATTGCCAATCATCAGATCAAACAATTAAAACTCTAGGAATCATTTTGAGTTCACAATTTGATTATTTCTTTTTTAAGACCGTCGTGAACTGCCATGAGTCGTACACAAAAAAAGTTTTATCCATTATTGCACATTCATTTGATCCCCTTGGATTCTTCGGGCCAATTCTAACTAAGGCCAAAACTATTACTATTCTCAAATTAGAAAGGATGAACCTCTCTCCATTCAAATAGCTTAAGAATGGAACGACTTCATGTATACCCGCCAGTTATTTAACCCTCAAATTAGAAAAGTGGGATGAAAAATGCACTGCACTCTCCAATCAAAAATTAGCTGTAAACGATTGATCTCTTGGAACAAAGGAACCGACTTCATGTATTGTCCCCTGCCAAGTTCTAAAAGGGGGAAAGGAAAGAAGTCTGTTGCATTTTTAAAATACTTTTCCACTTAGAGGGTTAAAATATCCATGTCCCTCGACTCTTAATTGGAAAAGGCAAAATTATCATTCATGGATTTGCCGATGCCTCAACAGCAGCATATGATGCTGCACTATGTGCTCAATCGATTTCAGAAAATGATGCATCTACAATACTCCAGTGCAGCAAGTCCCGTGTTGCATCGGTGAAACCAATCACTATCCCTCGTTTGGAATTGGGTGCTGTGTGTTATTGTCACAGCTCCTGGAAAAGGCTTTATATTCCCTGACTCTCTCTCTGCCTGTACAGAAAATAATGTTATGGACTGACTCTAACATTGTGTTAGTCTGGATTCAGCGACCCCATGAGCAGCTGAAGACGTTTGTCGGCAATAGAATCAAAATAATACAGAGACTAACCAAGAACTGACAATGGAATCATGTATCATCTAATGAAAACCCTACTATCTAATATCACGTTGATTGAATGCTTCTGACATCTCTTCTAAACAACTTTGGTGGTTTGTTCCAGATTTTGTAAAGGAAGAAGTAAACCTATTGACTTTGAAAGGACAACTTCTGACACTGACTACTTAAAGGAACTTAAACAACCCACATACGTGTATTTAAGGGGACATGGTGCGATTTTCGCAATATTTTTTTAATTTAAGGACTTTCAAAAATTTTTTTTGTTGCTTCGAGTGTGTGCATACTTTGTAAAACAGATTTTGTGCTCAAAATTTCATAAAAAGCTAGCCATTTAGTTTTTTAAGGAAAAAGCTTAAAATTTGTGAAATGATTTTAAAATGATACTCCTCCTACAAAGATTTACGTACGCGCATGAAATTTGATTTACAAGTATTTCAAACTAAGCATAGCCAAAGTTGGTACGGGTTTTGTGATAACATGATTGGTATTTGCACAATACTTCTTTTTATAAATGCTTATTGAAGATTCCTCAAAAAATGTATAAATTCTGAGTTCAGTTATTTTTTAAAAAATAAGTATTACTTTGATCCAAAATTGCATACCAACTTTTGTTACATGCACTGTTAGCAATAGGCAAAATAAAAAAAAAAGCCTTAGCATTTTAAATGAAGACAAACTAGTTATTTTATCTTTCTGAGATAAGTCAGTTTAAAGTTTTGATTGGTCATAGAGATGTGGATAAAAACAAATGTAAAACCTATCATAATTCTGCATTTTTTAAGTTTAGAGTTTCAAATTTTGTGAGGTTATAGAAAACGAATATAAAAAATAATTTAGGCTAATAAAATTAGATTTGATTTTTTGACCGATTTTTGTCATTTGAATCGTAGTGTGTCCCTTTAACTTCTTGTACATTCTCTCTTATAGATGATCTTTCAAAACGTTATAATAACTATACTAAATTGTTGCATGTTTTGAGTTATATTTTCAAGTTCATCAACAACTCTAGAAATCCTAATGTAAAAAGGTCTGGCCAATCAGATTATAGTGAAGTGAATGAAGCAGAGTTGTGCTTCATTAAAAATTTCAAACCTCTGCTTTTAAGGAAGAAATCGAGGCTTTAGCTAAAAGTGGTTGAAATTTAAAAAAGGTAAACTTTTCTCTTTAAATCCATTCCTAGATGGCAATCAAATTTTGTGGTTAGAGGACGTTTGCAAAACTCAGATTTAACTTATAGTCAGAAGCATCCAGCCATACTCCCAGCGGATCATCTTCTCACCAAATTAATTATGATAAATGTACACAATAGAAATTTTCATTTAGGTCTTTAAACTTTGCTATATTGCATAAGGCAAAGATTTTGGCCACTTCATGGCAACTAAACAGCTAGGAAAATTGTGCATGAATGCCTAGTTTGTTTAAAAATTGATCAATGTGGACCCTTTTTCATAAGGTACTGACACCAGAGAAAGCGCACTTACCAAAAGATATATGTAGCCATTTTTGTTTGCTTAGCCTCAAAAGCCGTCCATCTCGAAATTGTCTCGGATTTCACCTAAGACGCCTTCCTTGCAACATTGAAGCGTTTTGTGGCTAGACGCGAGAAATGTGTTACTATATCATCAGGATAATGCTAAAAACTTTGTTGGAGCTAATCAAGAATTAAACAGACTACATAATCTAAAATTTCCTGATAAAAAACTTTCTCGTTATCTTTCTTCTGAATGAACTTCTCGGAATTTCATGTCATTTAGAGCTCCAAATTTTGGTGGACTTTGGGAGGCAGGGGTTAAATCTTTTAAATTTTATTTATAAAGATCTGTAGGAAACCTAAAGATGACTTTAGAAGAATTCTTAACTACAATGACACAAATTGAAGGAATTCTGAATTCTAGACCAATCACTCCTTTGGCAGAAGATATTGACGACTTGGAGGTGCTAACTCTAGGAGATTTTTTTATTGGAAGACCCATCACTTCCATTTCTGAACCTAATTTGTTAGACAAGTCAGAAAACACACTTTCTCAGTGACAAAATGGTCCTGTTAAAGGATGATAACCCTCCTGTAAATAAATTGAGCTTAGATCGCATTACAAAGCGATTTCCTAGTACTCATGGGGAGGTTCGTGTAGAGGAAATAAAAAATAATAAAGGCAATATTAAACGCAGCATTGGGAAGGCGTGTGCTCTGGCCTTGCACAATTAATACGTAATTTGTGAAAATGTTTCTTTTTTGATTTATGTAAAGTATTATTTGTTTATTATGTTATAGATATTCTTGGTTTGTGTGTAATTCAGTATATTGATTGAATGTAATTCAACGGGGGGAGGATGTTCAGTCCGTAATTGTATCGATTTTTTGTCAAGAATGCTATACGCCAACTGAGCACCTCCGCCAATGTTTCGATGTAAACCTCCGCATCAGTTATTATTGTAGCTTCCATCTTGGAACAGCGTGCGAATAACACCATCTCGAAATAAAACAAATTACAGTCCAAAAGTCGCAACGTTTTCATTAAAACATGAACTAGCATTTGACAACGAACATTTATAAAAAAAAACATTATACAAATTACAATATAAACATCTGATTTTTGGGACTAAATATTCTTATCGATTACCAGTTGAAAGAAAAAGGTGAAAATGACAGTTTTTCTTATGTTAAAAATACCATTAAAAGGGGTCTCATGGGTGTTAAATTTGTCTCGAGGACTGAAAATACGAGAAACATTGTATAAACAATTTTCAATAGATATAATTCTTTGAAATTAGAATTAAATAATTTGAATCTTTTACACATTATTTATAAAGGAATAAGGCTTCTAAAAGTGTAAAATGTTCAAAATATAATCATAATTTTTAAAATTATAAGCATATAAAAGTAAGAAACATTTCTGTAAGAAATATAAATTGAGTTTTACGTTGTACATATTTTCTAAAATAGTAGCTCTAATTATTAGCAATAAAATGATTTTTAAAGTTAAATGTATTCTTAATACATTGTAGCTGTTTTTATATATTTTTTAAAAAAAAAAATTTACATTTTTTAATTTTTTTAATTTTCAAATATTTTGAAATAAAAAAAAGATATATAATAGAAAAATTATGTAGGGTTTAAAGAGTATGATACATTTTTATAATTATACAAAGTTTTATCCATCAAAGGCAATTATTTTAGAAAGTATCATACGAAACATAAAAATTACTTAATATTTATTAAAGACGTGTTTCATATTTTCCTATGCTTATAACTTTTTAAATTAAGATTGTATTTTAAATATTTTGTAATTTTTTAAAACCTCATTCCTTCATAAGTAATGTATACAGGAATCGATCTATTTAATTTTAATTTCAAATAATTATATCTATTTGTAAAAATGTTTATATTTTCAGCCCTCGAGACAAAGTTAACACACCTTATCTATTTAGATATAAATTAATATTTTAATATTAAAATAATTGTATTTAGAAGCGTTATCTGAAGGGCTTTGTTAATTTTTATCAAAATTCTCAAATTCCACAACAGAGTTATAACTGCATAGGTATATTTTACATAGGTATACATATATCTTTACAAGAAAACGTACGTCTTCTTAAACGTATTACTTTTTACTTTCTACGGAAAAGAAGTACTTTAAAAATGAAAGATGGGAAATGTATTGAACTTATTGGACATGAAAATGTTTTATGAGCGGAAGGTTTCTGAAGAATGATTTAGATAATATTTCATATTTTTTGTTACTAAGAAACTGTCACCGACTTTTATAAGGGAAAATGTTGTAAGTAGATGGAAAACTGTAGTCTCCTAGATGATAGGTACGTGGAATATAAAATCATTGATCAATCTCTATTTCTGACACCCTATAGAAAACCGAAGGAGGAATCAAAAACTTTTTGATCATCTACCTTTAAATGGCGAAAGTTTATTGTATTTTGGTTGTATATAAATATATATATTTATAGTAAATTAAACTAAAATAAGAAAAGACAAATTGTAATTCCTACAAAGCTCAGAATAAATAAAATTGGATTTTAAAAACGCATCAAAATCCTCCAAAATAAAAGTAAAATAAATGGTGCAAAAAAAATATCCTACTAAGATTGGATAAAAAACAGAAATTAAAAGAATCTGAGGTGTCGAGCTATTAAAATTGATTGGATATTATCCAATCCATCATTAAATATTTTATTTAATTTCATCACTAAATTCAATTTAAACATTGGACTGAAATGGTGAAATATGGTTAAGAAATGCTTTATGGATTTAATTTCCATATATATATATATATATATGTATATAATTATGTACAAACAAGTAGATATAAACTATTCACATCAATCACATTCGTATAAAAAACATAGAGATAGTAAAGATATATATATATATATATATATATATATATATATATATATATATATATATATATAGTCTAATTCTCTACAAACAAGAGATAAACATTCACATCAATCACATTCGAAAAAAACACAGAGACAGTAAAGATATATATACATATATATATTACATACTATCGTGCATTAGCTATTTGCTTTTGTTGTTCCTATAATTCTCCGGAGACTGACAAAGTCAGATAAGTTCCATAAGACAATAGACGTTAAAGGAAGTCGAACAAAAGAAAGGATAAGGATCTTATCTTTTCCTAGAGAGGATCATGTAAGTCAAAATATGCTCGGGAGAAGCCCGGTGAACCTGACTCTTATCACAGTTGGAGAAAATATTTTTGTTCGTTTAGAACAAGACGCCTCTGTCACATTCGAAAGTTAGGACCAGACTGGATCCATTACCCATATGTCAACTATGAGTGGTAGATACCAACCACTTCCACCATATTTTAAGTCTTTTCAGCGAGCATAATCCTTGAAAGGAAACTGGGAGATAACAACCATCTTTTGCTAATCTTTCTGCAATTTCATTGCCTTAAAAATCAACATAAGATGAGTTCCACTGGAAATTGATACTGTCGTGCAGTAAAATAAGTTTTAGCTTTTAAAATGATAATATGTATTGATAACGGTGTGAAAAATTTAAAAGTGTTTGATAAAATCTGTGTGAAATGGTGAAGTCTGAATTGCGTTCAAAATATTTTACATTTACGGTAAAATCCGGCGTATAACGCGCATTTATATTTTCAAGCGGCAATTTTTAATTTTTAAGGTTTATTCGCTGTATAACGCGCAACTCTTTTTTTACCATGAAACTTGAAATGTAGGGGTCCAACGTTCTTATGTTTTGAAGTTATTTATATTCGAGGTATTATTCTAATCTTAGAAAAAAAATAGTGTACTTCTACTCTACAAACCTTTAATTTCGCAAATAATGTAATTTCTTTTAAATCAATACCATATATTTATATACGTAATTTTTTCGATTTCGATCTCTAGTTTTTTTTTCTATGCACCCCTTTTTTATTTTTAAAGCTCTCATTTTTATACTTGGCGTATAAAGTGCAACCGTAAATTTTGATCATATTTTTTGAGTTAAAAGGGCGCGTTATTATCGGATTTTAAGGTACTTTAAAATTTCTGAACAAAGTTCAAATTATTATTAGTATGTTATTTGAAGAAATAACTTTATAATTAACTTTTATATTTTTATTCTTGCTATAAAATCTTGCTGGTATGGATGATCTTTTTTTCCCTGAAATATTTCAAAGTAAGGGTTAATTAACATTCTTTGACACAAAAATAAAATTATTTCAAGAAAATGCTTCGAAGTATGATTCTCAGTTATAAGGACATTGAAAAAATATTCATTTTTGTACCTAAGCTACTTTTTAAATCATTCTCTTGCAAAAAGCAGAGCACGATAAAAACAACTGCCTTCAAAAAAATTCGCGCAATAGAATTACAAATGACATTATAATACAGTTAAAATAAAACTTAACTCAGTGGCGCAACAGCCCATGAGTGCCAAGGCCTACTGTGTCCAACTGTGTATACGTAACCTTAGGCCCTAAGGTGCATGAGAAGATATTCCGATCAGGTGGATAGTTAAAATATTTATCATAAATAGAAATAACTCAAAAATTTTGAGCATCATTAATACTAAATTAAAATTAATAGATTTGTCTATTTATATGAAGAAAAGTACGAAATTATTTTATGTTTCAGTTTACCTTATAAATAGAAACTTTGTTTCAAGGTATTTTGCAAGGGGTATATATATATATATATATATATATATATAAAGTGAGGGATCAGTATCTCCGGAAGTATTACAACTACAGACTTGAAATTTGGTTGGCAGGCATTTTTCTTTTCTTAAGTCGAGATCCCTTCAGAATAGGTTTTGCAAAAGTTGACTCCCAAGAAGGTTTGCTAGGGTTACGGAAACGTCATAAATAAAATCTTTTTTTTCAATTATGAGACTTTAAATTTGATAAGCAAGTCTCTTTTGTGGAGGCTGAAAGCAGAAAATGTTGCGAAGGGTTACGAGGGCGTTATACGTAAGAGCCGATACAGCTTTTTCAATATTACTTAATCATAAATTTCTTGACCCGAAATAGTTTCTTCTAACCGGAAGTGGCCGATCTCTTTTCTGAAGAACTATACCTAAAGATTTGAAATTTGGTAAACATGTTTCTTTTTATTGTTTCAGAAGAAATACGTTATGAACAAATTTTGAGGAAATTTCCTCGCCAGAGGGTTGCGGCGAGTCACGGGAGCATTATAAATAAAAGAAACTTTCCGCTTTTGAACTGTTAGTCCCACAGCCCGAAAAATTGACACACATGTTTTTTTTCTGCTGTTGTTGTATAGAGTAGAGATAGGGTTTTGTGAAAATTCACTCCCAAAGGGGCCTGCAAGGGCGTAAAATATAAATAGACTTCTGTCTTAGGAATTCAAATATTGACCTTTTTAAACCAATAGGCGAGAAGAAAAAGAATATTTTGCAATGCATTCGAAAACTTATTGCTAGGACTTTGATGTCACTCATAAATGAAATGAATGCCATGCATTATCTTTATATATGAAAATCTTCTGTGCGTGTGTTTGTCACTAAACTCCTCCTAAACGGTTGGACCGATTTCGATGAAATTTTTTGTGTGGGTTCAAGTAAATTCGAGAATGGTTTAGATTCACAATTTGGTCCGATATCGCAATTAGTTTAAAAGATATTAATTAAAAACATTCAAAAAATACAACTCAACATTCACCTGCATTGTTGTAACAACGTTATTGTTATAAACAAATAATATAATTGTTTTTTAAAATCAATTCCTATTAGATCAACCAAGAAAAAAAATTATTTTAGCTACAATAATATATTTATTTTATTAAATAGTTGCAATTAATATAAATATGTTATACATAAGACAGAATCACAACATTAAGTAGTAATTCATTTTTATTAATTATCATTAAAGTATCGTATTGTCATCCAAAACAATCGTGTATATAAAATTTCCTTTCAACTGAATGAAATCGAAACACAATAACTTTTATATAGCAAAATAAGAGTAGATAAGGTTGTTAGCTTTTATATGATTTTAAATAGTAAAATCTTATTTTTGCTAATTTTTTTTTATAAAAATACCCCCTTTGACACTAAAAATGTAAACTTACAAAAAACAGTGTTTTTTCAATAAGTTCCTAAAATATGCATTTACAGGCAAAATTCAGGAAGGTGCTTTGTTACCTTAATATAAATATATTTAAGTTATCCAAAACAATTATTAAAATTTACAAAATGCTTTAACAAATGAGAAGAAAACCTTTTCAAATTTTGACATAAGTCACCAAAAGGGTCGCTAAGTCGCCAACGTGGCTGCAGTTGTAATTTTTTGAATAATTAGTTTCAATCAATTAATTTTTATTAATTATAATTAAATTATTGTATTGTCCTCCAAAATAATCATGTACATTACATTTCATCTCAGTTGAGCACTTTAAAATGTATTTTATTAACGATTGAAAATTCCACCAAGATAAATAAATAAACAAACAAACAAATAAAATATGTATAGAGATCGTGAGCTAATAGTAGGAACTGAAAAAGACGTAAGTTGGCGTCGAAAATTGATTTTCAGCCAAACTGGCCAAACCCGGTCTTTATTGTTACGAAAATGCAGACGATTCACGCTTTTTAGCGTTTTTAATTAATGTCTTTTCAAATAATCTTTATATATGTAATTCTTCTGTGCGTGTGTATGTAACTGAACTCCTCCTAAACGGCTGGACCAATTTTGATGAAAGTTTTTGTCAGTTCCAGTGGACTCGAGAATGGTTTAGATTTATAATTCGGTTTAGAAATGCTTAATTAATTAATTTTTTATTTATAAATTGTTGATCTTGGAATGTCTTACATTGGATCCGGCAGACTGCGCTACGATCGCAGTATCGAATATTCAAAAATCTTTTATTTTGAATTTAAGATGTGTCTACAGGACAACGTCTGTCGGGTCCCCTAGTTTAATATAATAACGGTAGTTAATTTATGTAATGTACAATACATAAAAGCACGTGTTCGTATAATTTCAGAGATGTAATTAAGTTAAATAACCAACAGATTTTGGTATCATTGTGAATAGATGTGTCATGCTAAAAATAAATTTACAAAATTAGTTCTGTTTACTTCTAAATTCATTTAAAGAATACATTTATATATATTACAGGGAATATTAATTTTTAGTAAAATATATAAGAGAATAGTTTAATAAACAGAAATAAGCAATAGTTAAAAATAAATAATCTTCATAAGAATTTTTTTCCAACTATTTCTTAATTTTAGAACAAAATAAATTTATCATATAGAAGATACAGTAAAACACTCTACTTTTTGTCATAAAAAGGGAATGACAGCTAAAATGAAATTAAATTTAGAAAGTACGAAGAATTTTACATTACGATTAATTTAATAGATCTATCAAATAGTTTTTTTAAATAATTTGGTAGTGGATATATATATCTCGCATCTAAGCCCATTTCATATAATTAATAATTGAGATTCTCTTAGTTAAGCTGAATATTGAAGTATTTTGTTTCTTTCACGGAATTTACATCTACAATTGAAATCTCTCGTATACTATTAGAAACAAACCTCGAAAGTTTCGTCCAATAACAGAGATTGAGCTTGACTCTTTAATTTCCGGTTTCCGCACGTCACTCCGCAGTTAAGCTTTCAAATCCCATTAGATTAGACAGGAGGTATTCCTGGCTATTCACCCTTGTGACTTCAAATTGGCAATATTCTTACATGAGATATCTAAATAACTGAAATAGGCTGTCATCGTATATCTGTGTTTATACGCATTTCTATCATACCAGCATTTTGAGTGTAATGTCTTCATCTAAAATAAAAATGATCATATGCATTGAAATATACTTATAATGTGCATCTGAATCCTTTTGCACGTTTACTGGATTCATTAAATAGTGTATATATTTATAAGAGGGAAGTAATGATAACAATGATTTAATATTAATGACAAATGATTGAAATTTGCTTACATTAATAATTAATCTCTCACTTAACTTATATTGATTAAAATTGAAAATATAGGAAGTATGTCAGTACATAATAAACACTACTTACCACACAAAATGCAAAACCAAGAATGACCAGAGATAATTTTAATTGGCGAAATCTATTTGGCAGATAACATGTTGTACAAAGTTCGAATGATTAAAATTACAGCCTCTTGGGAAGTGTGGATGATGTGAAATCAGTAGTTAGTGCAGCCACCCTTATTGGCTATAACTGCCATGATACGCATCGGTATAGAATCAAAAAGGTTTTGGTTGTATTCTTTGGGTACATCAGGCCATGTGGCTTCCACATATTTCCAAAGTTGATCTGGTGTAGCAGCAGGGGGTGTACCCCGGGCCAATTCTTGTGCAAGCACGGACCACACGTTTTCAATTGACAATAGATCCAGAGAACAAGTAGGGCAAGGAAATAATTAAATACGATTGGTAAAGAAAAACTCTTGAACATTGCGCGTCATGTGCGGTCTCGCATTATCCTGTTGGAATATGGCTTATAGTAAACGCAGAATGAATAGAAGGACCACGGACTCCAACACCACAGAGATGAAGCGTTGACTGTTCAGTATACCGGCTATGGCTACTTGAAGGGTGAGGCAGTGAAACCAAATATCACCTCGAAATCATGATACCGGTTGCAGGACGTGTGGTGATGCAAAAAGCAACAGTTCAGCGGCCCACACCTCGGTGTCTCGAAACTCGAATTCGAGCATCATGATGTTGCAGGCGGAAGCAGGATTCGCCAGTAATCACAATGTCGTTCCACTCTGTTGTCCATGTATGCCGTTCATCGCACCATTGGTCTGTGGTTTCCACTAAAATGTTAACGAAGCAAAATACATCTTGCAAACATTCCATTCTACTGCAAACGGTGTCGAATGGTAAGAGCGGACACTGAATGATGCGTAACAGACTTAATCTGCACTGGTTCCTGACGTGACTGCGAGATCCATCACTTCCATAAGCACAATCCGCCTCTCATCACGAGCAGTGGTGAAACAATGCGGGTATGATCGGCCTCGTCAGTCCGTCGTTTCCTCTGGCATCCAGCAATGACAGATCCGCATCACAGTTGTTTGCTTTCGTACCACACGTTGATCGATTTCTCTGAAAGATAATCCGCATTCCCTATAGGTTATTATTCTTCATCTGTCGAATGCAGAATCTTTGTCAAATACTCTCGATATCTTCCATGAGGTGTAGGCAATCAGCTTACTGAAAAAAAACGCACGAAGAAACAATCGCTGTACATCAAATATCCAATGAGTTCTCCCTTTATGCAGCACTTACGGGTGGCACTAGATGTGCATTTGTGCTATTATGCCAATGATTTGCATATTTCATCTCCGTCAACACATGATGTAAATTTCAGATGGTTTGCATGCTACCTTTAGGGTGTTGTATTTTGTGTGGCCAGCAGTGTAATTAAAGAATGAGTTTGTGTGTATGTTTGCTTGATGCAGACTCAAACTCGTAAATAGTGACATGATAAAACTAAAGTAATGTTGATGAGCACCTTGAAGAGCTTTTTGAAATTTAGTTCTGCCCGATATAACTCCACATGATATCCTTGTATCAAAAATGTTCATATAATATTCTGCAGATCCTTATATATTTTCATTATCATGATAATTAGTCATTTAATTGTTTTTAATGCAAAACTAGAGCTTTTGTCGAATAAATCATTGTAAAAGATATGTTTTCATCATTTGCTTTTTAGTTCAAACAATACGGTTTTCGTTTCGAATTTTGCTTTTGCACTTTGGATGCATTTAGATCAGAGCTAAGCCTTCTTGAGTAATCCTAGACTGCATTTGAGTTTAATCTTTTTGTTTAATGTTGTTTTTATCTTAAGTTAATATTAATATTGTATTTTCTTTTCAGTTTGTTGACTCATTGTTGAATATAATTTAACCGAAGCTAAGCCTATTTTTCCTATTTCAGATAGTTCTGGCATCAATTAATGTTAATCCATGCTGTGCGATTTCAACTTCAGGTAAAGCTGCATTATTTTAGAAACTGCATTGTTATAAATCATCGGGGTTTGTATAAGTGCTTTTGTGATTTTCTTAGCTTGACTCGTGAGAGATACTGTAGTTAAGATGCGGGAAATTGGATACGTTAAATCAATGGGAGATAACGGTTTACATATGTAAAATATTTTTTTAAAAATATGGTTTAGATTTTTTTTCTTAAAAAAAAATTATAGTTTAATTAATTTTGGTAAATTTTTCTGACTAGCTACCAAATGATACGTCAAATAAAAGTGTTTCTTGCGCTATATGAGAAATCTAAGGGTTTTAATAAAATAGAACATTGTTTGGGGCGTATAAACTAATTTGATGATTGTTATCGAATTTTTAAAAATAGCATTGATTTTAAGTATTTTATCTTTCAATTGTTCCGTCCAGAATCAGAATTTACTATAAATACCGAATAAACGTTCACCTTCTTCAATAAAAAGAACTAGGAAAATAAGAATTATAGTTGGTGAATTTTATGCAAAATTTAATCACGTAAGCCAGCGTTTCTCAAACTATGGGGCGCGCCTCCCTTGGGGGGGGCGTGATAACTCTACGAGGGGGATGTGAGCACATTGAAAAGTAGAAAACGAAAGCTTATTTTAAAAAAAGTTACTAATTTACTGAAAGTAAACAAACAAAAAATGCATTGCGACACTATAAAAATACCGAATACATATTTACACTGATATAAAACAATTTTAAAAGTATCAGTACTGTACGACGTATTTCATAATTAATTTAACAATACTAAGTTAAGAACAAGTAAATAATTATCAGTAATCCCGAGGTTGTGTCATATATATAAAACCATATAGAAAAATTAATACTTATCTTGATAATTTGTGCGGTTTATACTTATCCCTAAACAGCCGATTAAAAGTTATGCGATTTGCTTCCCAATGCCACCGTTTTTCACGTAGAGGTGCTAATGTGATGTATTAGGGAGGGGGAGGGAAGAGGGAAGAGGGGAGAAAAATAATAAATGAGCAAATCCTTTGAAATATACGTACATCCTTCGCAAACACTGTCCTTTTATTGCATTCCAAAGCCTTCGGAATATGTTTATGGATAGCAGTGCACGGAAAAGATCGTACTTTTGACAAACGTATATATACGTTCGAGGAAAATAACGTTTTAGCCGAGCGAGACGTTTATATGCGCGGGTGGAACTTAAGAGATTTAAATCCTATTGTAGCTTTAGCATCGAAGTACCGTATTATTGAATTCAAAACATTGTTATTGTATGAAGGGGGCGCGATGAAAATTATGATTGAATAATGGGTCGCAAGTATTGAAAGTTTGAGAACCACTGACATAAACCAATGGTCCCTAACCTTTTAATCACCACGGATTGATTAACGTTTGATCATTTTAACGTGACCTGCTGAGGAGGGGGGGGACGTTGATTATTTATATTTTAGATTGCTTTGATTTAATAATTATATTTACACATGCCTTGAGAATAAAATGTAGTTACACCAAGAAATGAATCTAAATTGATTTAACTTGGAATATAAAGAGATTTCCATGAAAAAGTAGCATAAATTCGAGAAAAATGCACCACATAAAATAAAATGGAAATAATTTAATATTCCTTATGTGTTCCAGAAATAAATAATCCACGGCGCGGTACCGGTTCACTTTCCGGAAGGTAGGGAACACTGTCATAGACACTAAACAAATTTCCATTTGAGCCGCCATTCCTTCTTTAAAATACAAGGAAATAGTTAAAAATAGAACTTAAATTTTGACAAAATTTTGTAAATGCTAAATAAGGTGTTTTAGTTTTAAAAGAACACTTATTTTCTATTGATATTTTTGTAAATAAGATTAAATGAAAGATTTGAATGGAGCTCGATCAAAATGGTAACTCCGAATGTATCATGTAAGAAATGGAGTTTCTGAGAAATTTTAATGGATGAAGTTAAAGTATCGAATTTGTGTCATATTGTAACAATGAAGACACTTTCAAGTGTCTGCTTCCGGCCGACAAATAATGGAAATTCTTTTTTCAGTAATGATTTATGCGAACAAAATGTCAGTCTATCATGTATCACTTTACCGATTTATCAAAGAACATGAATCACTTCCCATGAGCTTTTCGTTACCTTTCTCTCTCTACCCAAACTTATCAAGTTTTCTAGTACTTTTTTATCGATGGGGAAAAAAGAAAAATATCATGTAGAAACGTATATCATGCACGTAATCTTAGCTGGCACCATTTTTCTTTACTGACTAACATTTAAAGACATATGTTATACTCCTACCTTCAATACCTTATGATAATTGCATCAGCTGATAGACGTAATAATGTGCCACCTAGACTTGTGAATTTGTAAAATAGGTGTGAGACAAAAAAGTAATCAACTACATATATATATATAAGCAAGCTTCAAGAATTATTTAAGCAACGAAAGTTGTTATTAGAATGAGTGAGATGAGATTCTAAGGGAATATTTTTTATCTTTTCAATTACACTCACTCATATTGTAATGAAATTACGAATTTTTTAACCAAATTTGGAAAGCATTCCTTATTGAAGTATAAAAAGTATCCCATTATAAAATTTAGAAACAGCTTGCACATTAGTATGGCTCGCTTTTGTTTTATTATGGGAGGGCAGACTTCTAGAAATAAAGAATACGGATTATTTATTTTTATCCGAATGTGTTTCCTTTATTAAATTTCAAATTTCAAGTGGTACCTTTTTCATAAAAAATATATTTATGAATAACAGTTCTTTATGTTTTTTTTTTTTTCAAAAAAAGAGTTGAAAAGGAAGTGTCAACTGGATTGTCAAAGTTGAAATGAATTATTCATGTCGGGCAACTTCTTCATGCATCGTAGAAAGTGATTTCCAATGTCTGCTTTGCCTATGTTCATATACCGAATTTGGAGAAGTAAATGCTTACTTGTTTTCGTATGATACCCTACATTTATTCAGAGTGGGTTGTCTCTACTTCTCTTCTTCTTCTTCTTTTGTAAACTTACTTTCTTGAAAAATTTCAGAAGTTGTTTTTTTTCACTTATAAGGGGAATATATTTGGAGTTCTTCCTATGCTTTACTTTAAAAGTAGCTCTGGAATAAAAATTCTTTAAATATAAGGAAATAATCGGCAGGGTTTTCAAAATAATGCTCATCAGGCGAAGAATATTGAGTAATACGGACAAAATATGTGGTGCTGCTTCAAAGATTTGAAGATATCTTTCAACACTCGCACGATAGGCTTCAAATCGGATGATTGATTTGGCGATAAGGAAATCTAAGCTGCTATTTAAAATTGGTTCGCCAACCAACACTCTGGATGGATACTCAATGGATACTCTATATATACTGGATGGATACTCTCTTCACATTGGGTATCCATCATGTCTGTGACCGAAGGACACTTGTTTCAACCTACAAGGTGACTTTGTCTAGCCTGTCATTTACGTCTGTATTACTTCTATCCTCTGTATACTAATTTATGTTAATAACATTATACCATTTATCAAATTTACTGTAGTGCCACTTTCATTTGAAAGACCTTTATATAATGTGTACATTATACATATATACATGCACTCCTTTTAAATGACATGTTACTTTGCATACATCTCATTGATCTTTCTTTACATCCTCAGATACGACTCATGAAACATCTCATTTTCGTTAACTACTTATTTTAACATTACTTCATTTTATATTCCTAATAGTTTTCTAAAATATATTTTTACATTTCTTACAGATTTTCATTAAAATTCATTTGTTATATCTCATGGAAGTAGGAATTTGTACTAAAAAAATTTAAAATTTAGAAATTTCACAGTATTTTTTCACGTTAAGAATTTTCTTTACAGTAATTGTTGTTACGTAGAGGTTTTTAACATAATTTTAAATTCCGATTCTTTATTCGAAAATCTAATTCTGAAGGGAACAGTTTTCTCATAAATAAACATCTTAAGGAATTTATCGATTTATTCTCTGATGTTACTTAGACACGAGATGAATCTCATCACATTATCATTTGTAGAAACATCAGAAAAGAGCCTAGTATTCCGATGGCAAGAAGAATAGCCGGAATGCAATTACATCCAACATGCGATGCATGCTTGGATATCAATGATTCTAAACACAGATGTTCATGACATGCTTTGTAATGAAGCAATTTTCTCATTAAAAGCAATTTTCTTATTAGAAGCAATGAACAGCAGAATAAGAAAACAATGTGTATTAAATCCTTCAGAAAAGCTAATGTTCTAAAAGTATAATAATTTTTAATAATAATTTTTACGAACTAAACCAATAGTATCAAACATTAAAGACAGTATTTTAAGATATCCGACTACAGTCGGGACCGGGATTTTGTAAAAGTGCACAAACGAATATTTGTTTGATATTTAGCGTCGCGTTTAGATAAGAATACACGTATAAAATTGTTTTAAGAATATTATTACAATAAAAAAAATATTTAAATGGAAAATTTTGGCAAACAATGAACATAGAAATTAATGTTTTAAAACATTCTCTTTTTAAGAAAACTGCATCATAATTATAATATTTTGCCTACATGTAGCTCAAAATTCTCTGTACAGAGCCTGGACTAGGATCTTTGAACTAAATATCTTAGAAGTGAATTTATCTACATTTTCATTAAGATATTTTGATAAAAACCACTGATAATTATTTCAATTGGTAGTAACTCTGAAAACAATGTGAATCTTTTAATATTCCTAACTCAGGTTCTCTGATAATGTTTTAGATATATTTTAGCAAATTATTATCATTATAGAAGCATTTTTCATGAAAGAAAATTTTTGAAAGCAGATAATTCTTCCATTTTTTGTCAAATTATTGCATTTAAATAATTTTTAATAGTAATAATTTTCTTAAAACAATTTTTTCACGTATTTTTATCTAAGTAACACTAAATATTTAAACAAAAAATTCGTTTGTACATTTTTACAAATTTACGATTCCGAACGTTGCAGGATACCTTAAAGTAAAGATAAAATAACTTAATTATTTTAATTTCAAATATTTTATGTGTTAAAATTTGCTAATTACGATTGCTTTGGATTCAAAGCTTAAATGTATGTGTAGAAATACGTAATTACATTGATGTATGCAATTACTTATTAACGCAGTACATCTCAAACTTTCTATACTTGCGACCCAATTTTCAATCATAATTTTCATTTTTCTCCTCCATTCCATACTATAATAATCTCTTGAATTCAATAATAATATTCTTTGACGTAAAGCTAAAATACAACTTTAATTATAAACCGTACAAATTATGAAGATAAGTATTACATGTTTGTTTAAGATTTTATGACATGCCCCTAGAGTCACTGGTAATTATATTTTAAACTTGTCCTTAATTTAGTACTGCTAAATTAATTATGAAACACATTGTGCAGTACTGATACTTTTACAAGTGTATTATATGAGTGCAATTGTGTGTTTTATTTTTTTTTGTCATATCATAATGTATTTTGTTTTACTTCCTTTCAGTAAATAAATACATATTTTTTTAAAAAAATAATCTTTTGTTTTAGACATTTCGATATACTAGTGTCCCCCTTGTAGAATTATCACCCCCCCCAGGAACACGCCCCACAGTTTGAGAGACACTGTGTTAACGGTTTTTATTGCTATCTAGTTCAATGAACTAAATTTTAAGTAAGATAACATAATACATTTAGTTGTAATGTTTCTATTAACATTTAAAGTGCTAATTTTGAGAATTTACATAAAAATATATTGTTATTGTACTCTAGTTGCTATTGTACACAAAGATCTTAACAATCAGCTTTGGATTAATTTATCTGTCTGATCCTTGATTCTGTGGTTAAATTTTTTGTCGTTCTTTTAAAAAAGCTTTTTATTATTGAGTTGTACTATAGATTGAAATTTTTAAAATTATAGTGTAAAACAAAATCGCATTCTAATATTAGTTACTACTAAAAAGTGTAAATAATTTTAATAAAAATGCCTTATTTTTTTCATATGGAATATATAATAATCAGTAAATCTTTCGAAAAAGTCTCTGAAAAACTAAAATTTATTTGTCTATTAAAGTATTCCAAAACCACTTACTAAGGAGAGGTAACGTTTGAAATTCAATAATTTATGCAACAAGATAGGGAGAGAGGTAAAAACAAGCTTGAAATGGCATGGGGCTTTATTAGAACCAAACAAAGTGTAGAAAGAGACACAACAGATGGCGCTTTTGAAAACAAACCAAATAGAGTAAAAATCAATTTTTAGTAATAAACGATGTTCTTTATAACAAATGTTCAACATGTTGAACGTCTTACATCAACAATACCTCTAATCGAGGGGAAATATTGAGAAAAGCACTCTAGAGCATATTTGGAGGTACAGTGAGAAATTGTCGTCGGAGTTTGTTTTGTAGCAATCCTAACGAAGTCGAAAGATCGAGGTAGACTTAGAACTTCAGGTCACCCTGTGACGGATTTGTGCGGCATTTTTATCACTAATACTCTTGGGCGTCTTTGGAGATTGTAAATTCGCGTATATTTCCAACCAGCTCTAAAAGAAGAAACCGGGTATATGCAAATTAGTCAAAATATTTAAGGAGAGTGTTGTAAGTTAGCAGGAGAGGTTATACTCCTAGAGAAAGGTTGACAGCAGAGTTCAAAGAAGGTTCAAGTTGATTGTGCGATTAGCGTCACGCTGATTATTAGGCAGCGATCTACAATTAGAAAGTTTGCTTCACCTGCGAAGTAAGGAAGTAAAAGGCAGGTGATATTTAAATATAGATGAGCGGATCATAAGATTAAATATATAATAAAGTTCGTGGGAAGTGAATGAATGTTAGTAATTCAAATTGCGTGTATCTCTCGGTCCTCTTATTCCGGTAGCCCCGTTCGATATTGAGTTTAATATTAGATAAGTATCATATTTCTTGATTTAATTTAATAGTAAGAGTCAATCACATTGACATAGACATCTTGATAAATCTTTGTAATTAGGAAGATAATTGATTCAAGTGAATAAATATAATTTGTTATTGTAAAAATGTCGTTTGGTTGTTCTTTGCTTCAATTCAATCTTGGTGTTCAGGGTGGAATACAGGGGGATTCCCACAACCCCGCAGTCAATAATCACGCGGATTGCGGTCTTGAAAACTGGGAGGGCAAGCACGACGGGAGGGGTTGCAATGCACTCGATTCTCAACAAACGATGTATGCAGATGTATTTCACAGCCTTCTTAAAACGATAGGATCTTAAAGCTTCAGTAACAGATTTTCCATTCGTATAGTACTCCTTTACTAACAATGTCCTTTTTGGTTAAGACATCAGGCTGCAATTGTTGGTGTATCTGTTTCCTCTCTGACTTTAGCTGATTTTAAACACGATTTTCATGCGGCTTCACAGTTTTGCTGTCCAGAAGACTTTTAGAAATAGCTGTATATTAACAATTCTTACTGATCCTCTGGAGAATATAACTTTCATAACGCTATACGATTATAAAATCTATTTCTGTGTATAAGTACCACGATTTATACTAAGGTATCCGACTACGTTCGGAACCGTGATTTTGCAAAAGCATATATATGGATAATATTTATGATATTTAGTATCACTTAGATTAGAAAATGTATAAAATTTGTTTAAGAATGGTATTACAATAAAAAATTATTTAAGTACAATATTTTGACAAAAAATGAACATAGAATGACTCATTTTCAAAATATTCTCCTTTTGTGAAAAATGCTTCTATTATAACAATATTTCGCCTGTATATAGCTCAGACGTCTGTACAGAGGCTCAACTAGAATTTTTGAAATATATAACTTAGAAGTGGGTTTATCCATGTTTTACGACAACAGAGGGTAGAAATTTTAAGAGAAAAACGCCGATAATTATTTCAACTGCCTGTAACTCTGAAAATATTGTGAATTTTTCAAAACTCATATTTGAGCCTCTGTACAGAGGTCTGAGCTATATACGGACGAAATATTATTATAATAGATGCATTTTTCACAAAAAGAGAACATTTTGAAAAAAAGTTATTCTAAAGTAATTTTTTGCCGAAATGTTGTATTTAAGTATATATTTTTGTCAAAATGTCATTAAAACAATTTTATGTATGTATTCTAATCTAAGTGACACACTAAACATCATGAAAATTATCCATTTATACGCTTTTGCTAAATCATGGTTCCGAACGTAGTCTGATACCTTAATCATCCTAATAATAATTAAGAGCAAGTATTACTATTTGAATTATCAGCTAAATAGTTCGAAATTTATATCTGTCAAAATTTTTCATCCTAAACAACCATAGAATTCCAAAACTGGTTTGATTCTATTTTAAAGGATTTCTTGACAACCCATCCATTAAAGCAATTTCATTTTTTTTCTCTATAAAACATTTTTTTTCGATATGTAATAATTTAAAGGGTAAGATAATTCTCATCTTTCCACTCTACATAAAGAAAAATATTATACATAATATATCTAGAATAAATATTGAAACTTCCTTGTAAAGAAGCTTTTGTAGCAAAAATAATTGCTCAGTATACAGCAATCTCTCCAGACTCCCTACCAGTTTTTTTTAAAAATGATTTCTGCTTTCTATGACTAGAAATTAAAGATATAATAATTATTTGGATTTTAAGACCATTTGCCTAAAAGAAGAATAGAAGTTAATTAAGAAGATTGAATTGTTTTTCTAGTTGTCTCTGGTATAACAGCAGTATGGTGATTGTTAAATGTGTTTGCAGAATTTCCCAAGTTAAAAAAAAACATAAATCTATAAGATTAACAAAACTATTATGTGTCAAAACTCAATTGATTAATAACTTTGAAACATCTATTAAATGTTTATAATATTCCTGCAAATACTTAGTGAATAGTGTGTTTGTATTAGACATTAAAATATAGATAAAGGAATTAAATAGTTGCTCATTTATAGTTGTGCATTAAACATTTATGAAACTATTCCAAATATAATGGGCACAACTGTAATTTGAATTTTGAATTTAAACTTGAGATAAGTTGATTTTCCATAAGAGAATTTCACAATTCAGATAAAAACACTGGGATATTATGGTGTATGAAATTAATACATTTATATTTGTGTCTTCCTCTGATTGGTTACAAAAATACTAAAAGGACGAATAATAATCACTGATTTATTTGTGAATTATAAATAATAATAGTTAAGTAAAAAAATATCCATATATTTGAAATTTTCTTACAATTTACAATACTATGAGGCGTGGCCTGCAACAATGTACCCTTTTAGAAAAACTCACAGGAAACACACTTTTCCGAAACAAAATTTATTTTTAGGTGAAAAGCATGTCAAAAAATATTTTTCTACAGAGTTACCACTAGTGTTTAGGGATTTTTCGTATTTGAAAATTTACTTGTGTATGTTCTCTTTAAAGAAAGATGACACAGTCAGTAAATTTTAAATTTGTGGAAACTCACTTGTTGTTTGTGAACCATCTGTGTTTTCACAAATTTTCGCTTTTAATTTTTCACCCAAACCATCATTAACAACAAATAGCCACCTACTCTATGCTTCGTTATTAACAGTGTTTCACGCCATCATTGAATTATGGAATCAACTTTCTTACTATTCCATTACTCACTACATTTTTACCACAAATTTCTAAAAGTTGACGCTGAATTTCAACTAGTGTAACCCTCTCGTGGACCATTTATTTCGCTTTTGAATTCCTCACAGTTTTTAATGTTTTATTAACATTTAAACAGTAGCATTTAAGGAAATACTTTTTATTTAGCGAATTTTACGTTTACATCCAATTTTTAAAGGTGAGAAGAATCCTTCCCAAAGAAACATTCGCAATCATAAAGAAAATTAAATTTAATGGTGATTATTTACATTGAAAAGGTGAGAAGCATGTTGCAAGGCACAAGGGGACATCACAATCTGCACAAATGTAACGGGCACTCTTTTCTTGTCCTTTTCTGCTGTATTTATTGCATCGTCTGTAGTTGGAAACCATCTTTGGCATATGATTTAGCATACTAGCTAAGGATACACATTACGGAACTGCACACTTCTTTGCTTGGAAGCTAGTGGGACGTCCTTTCTTTTTTCTTGAGGATTACCCGTCTATTAACTGACGAACTAATGATACACGGAATGTTAGATGGTTTAAACTTATGTTTCTTTGGCTCACTGGCCACAGTATGAAACTATTTATAATGACAAGGCCAAAAAGAAAAAAATAAGATACGATTCCACCATTTTACAGATCACTTCTTCTTTGGTGTATTTCTTTGATCCCCTCCCATGACATCATTATACACAACAACAGCTTTTGGACAAAGTACTTCTTCCATCGTGCTATTTTTTATACTACTTGCACATGTCATTATTGCTAGGTTTTGTGCTTTTTTTTAGGACAAGACTGAAGCGGGAATTAATCTTCCTATCGTTATAATAGCAAGGGCAAACATTATAATGTGTTTTGCGCTTACCACATGTGCATTTTGAAAGATTATATAAATTGGAAGCAATCTTTTCCCCAGGCCCAGGAAAGGGTTAAGTTTCCATACGGTCATAAAACGGATTACCGATTGCTCTCAGAGTTGGCGGGATTGAAATTTAACATTTTTAATGCTCCCTATCACCTGTAAAATCTGTAATAGCGTTATTGCACAATTAACCATAGACCCTTGTGCGCAAGTGTTGAACAGCAAAACTACCACTGTAGTTGCGGTAAAAAGAAACGGTATTTATTTCCCGAACATGCTTTAGACTTAAAACTTTAATTTTCTCCTGAACTGATGTTACAGAAATAAGTTTATTAAAGTTATATAATTAATTGTATTACAGAACCTGAATCCTTACATTTTATAGTTTTCCACATAAAAATTATCTTTATATTCATGTTACAATATTCGGTTTATTTGGAATAAAGAAAAAAAAATTTTCGCAAAATATTGAAGAAATAATTGTTTAATCTTCAGTAAAAATAGTATTAGTTCATATAGTACAGAGATAATAGTTCATACGGCACAGAGAAATAGCTAATAAGGTACAGATATATACATAAGTAGTACAAAGACATTTTTGTTTCCATGCGGTTCTTGTCCGTACCGCGACCACTTCATATTAACCGACAACGCCCAGCATGTTTTTGTCATTAAAGATGGTTATTTTATTTATTTATTTTTTAGTTAATTTGTAATTAATTTATTATTTTCATCAAATATTTTATTTTTATTTAATTAGTTCATCAAAAATTTTATTTTTATTTAATTAGTTCATCAACAATTCCTTTATTTTGAGCAATGCATTTGTCAAAGCTGACCAGTTAATTTAGAATGCATTATTGAAATTTTATAAAAATGTCATAAAAGTAAAATTTTAAGGAGTTTTTGATTAAAGCCTTAAAATGGGCGCATTAAATGTTTTTATACAAGTATGATTAATAATATTTTAGATGTGTAAGCAGAGTAACAAAATAAAGATAATTTTCACAGATAAAATAATAAAAGTGGCCCACGATTATTAATACATTTCTAGTTTTTGTTCTTTAGTGTAGTGAATAAAAGTTCCATTTTGGGCAATGCATTGTGGATTTTAAGTATACGTACACTGCTTTTTTATATTTTATAGCCTTTTCTTTATAATCTGAAAACCCGTTACTTTACTTTTTAAAACAGATTTGAAATATTTGATCATTCATTTATTTTAATTTTGATCATACTAAAAAAGTAGTCTTAAAATAATATTTAAATTTACCATTGTGCCAAATATTTCCATTCTAGACAACCACATGTTTATTTTTTTAAAAAATAAATTAAGAAATTTTCTCCATTGGCAGTATAAATATTCTCTTTTTCATACATACAGAACGTTGATTATCATCTCATTTTTTTTCTAAAGGTTTCATATATTAAACATTGAAAACTGATTAACTATTATGAAAATCTTCTGTGCCATATACAATGAAGATTGCTTAACAATAAACTGAGGGGTTGAAATAATTATTCGTGCTAAAGAATTATGTGTGAAAAAATATTGCAAAAAAATCATGTATTCAACAACATTAAGTTTACTATACATTTTATTTATATCGATACATATATGTCACAGGGAAAAGATTAAATTAGGGATTTCAGCAAATCCCTAAGGGAGAGGATCAATTCACGCAAGATGTAAAAATAACGTCTCTTTGAGGTCATTTCCCTGATGTAAGTAAGTGATTTGAGTAAATCCCTAAACTGTTTTAGTGAAATGATGAAATGAACAAGCCAGCATTTGTAGAACTCTGTTTTCGCTTCTTACTACTAACTTTTACCTCCCCTTTCTTCTCGTCTGTGCCAGCCAGCGCCGAACTAGTGACGTGACACACCAAAACACAATTATCTAAAAATCATGTTTTAGTTTTATTTAGTTATATTCTTTGTATTATTATCTTTCAAATAATGTATCACTTTTGTATGCCTGAAAATTAGAAACTGGTTAAAACTTCAATTGGTAAATGTAAACAAACAAATTAAGGGATTCGAGATCACGCACCATTTATAGATAAAAAAAGGCATTTGGATAGAAAGAAAATCCACTTTAAAAAGGGAAATAATAACTTAAAAAATTGTTACAAATAAAGCAGGATATTTCTGAAGTACTACATCAATGTATAATTTTTATTTTTGTTAAAATGAATGCATGTAAGATTTTTTAGTTAAGGCATTTTGTAATATTATTTTATCATTTCACTGAAACAGGTTACGGATTTGATCAAATCTCTAAGCTCTTACTTCCCTTTTCACCTTACAGACAGAGTTCTTATTTCAACATCTTCCGCAAATTGAGCATCTTTCTTAAGGGGATTTGATGAAATCAATAATTAAATAATCTTTCTGCGACGTATAAATACAGATATAAATAAAAATTAATTTAACAAAAGCATTCCCAAGAACTTAATGAAAAATAATGCAAAATTTTCAAGTTCTTATGATTTTGATCATCACAGCCTTCACAAGTTCCATCTTCATTTCAAGTGAAACTGAAGTTTGCTTTCTCCTTAAGTTCTGTTCTTAATAAAGTTCTTCTAAAATAGAAAAGAAAGCGAACCATACTCATTGATTTTTACTCACACTGCTATGTATGTGCCTAAGAGAACTGATGTGAGATGAGATGTTTTTGAGTAGCGTTTGTAGAAGTGAAGGGTGAAAGGGGTCATATAAACAAAGTTGCCTTATCACACGCTATTCCGAGAGTATTTCAAAACCAATTTATCCTCACTTCTACGAAACATGCGAAATTACTTTTCTTTCAGTTCACACCTCTCTTAAATCTTACCTGCGCGGGTGGTGTTTTCAGAATATTGTTCATTCTCAGGAAGTAAAGTTTCTGAAGCTAAGCAATTTGCATTTCGTGTAATGAGCAAAAATGCATGGAGATACATAGCATTTTGTCATAGCTCAGGTGTCGTCCACGTCACTTGATCATGGTTCAAAATTACGTGGTACGTCGCCAAAAGCCCTCGTGTAGCTGAAGAGTGCGACGTTAATATTCACTCACTCACCCCAAAGGACTTTCACCACCTCGTTTACCGGACTTGTCAATTCAGGAGTTTTTTCTTTGGGGATATCTGAAAAATGTTACCTTCCGAAATAATCCCCATAAGCTTGATGAACTTAAGAGTAACATCTTTCATGCTTTTGGATCCACTCCAACGCTTAAGCAGTAAACTCCACAATAACCATTTTTATGGTGTTAACACTATCCATTTTTATGGTTCTCTGAGTCGATAACTTAATTACTCCTTAATTATTCTTATGACTCAATAACGACACAGTTTCTAGTGGACTGGTATTTATTTTTTACTCACAACACTATTTACATTCTCAGCAGAATTACTGGGCATGCGCAGTTGGGCTTGCGCAAACACATTTCCCGTATTCTTATTTGAAGACACAACAATACACAATTAATTCTCTTAATTACACAGATGGCGTTTCGCGTGCCGTGAGCTGATACATGCAATGTCGGACATTAATTCTCACAATCTTCGTAAGGTGTCAATTAATCTGGAAAAAAAAGAGTTGGATTGTGCTCAGGAAAAGGACATACTTTTGAACATTTATTGTTATGTTACCATGTGTAAAACCTGACAATAAAGATAATAGCTCAGCTTTTGTTTGTCCTTTATTCTGTTTGTTAACATAACTAATCTATCCTCAAAACTCAACCACAAAAGTTGATGTGCGTGAGTTTTGAAACACTCGGTGTCTCTAAATCACTTCCAATGTTCCTTTAAGCACAGTTTCTCAAACTTTTAAGTACATATATCTGCAAATATGAAAAAGTTATAATAGTTTTGTGAAACGTGACAAACGTTGAATGTTTTTGGATGTATAACAAAATTTTAACCCTTTATGTACCTATTATGATTTACTGCAAGTTCTTTCATTGAAAATTAAGGGATATGCATAAATAAAATACTGAACTTTGGGATATTTAATCCGTTAGAGCTAGATAACTAAATTGATTATTTAAAGTACCCTCAGTACACAAAGGTGTAAGATATTCTCATAATACAAAAAGACAGAATGACTTTAATAAGGCAATTTTAAATCAAAAAATTCTTAACAACGAGAAAACACCAATATTTTACAGCACAAAAAATATTTATTTTTGAAAAATATTGAATTTTTAAAAGTTATTTACTTTCTTTTGACACATAAAAATACGTTTACGCGTAAAATTAATTCGATGATATTCAAAGACAGAGTTTTTCTTTTCATTACGACACAAAAATATCATTTTTAGTGATGAATGTTTTTTAAAGCACTGCATCCTGGGGTTTGAAATACTGAGATTTCTGAACACGAAACACTGCGCCTTGGATCTGGTTCAGTCTCTTGATAGTCTTTTTTCAGAATCTAACAGAAATTCCAACAGATTATTCTTTGGGACTTCCTCAACTGTAGAATCAGTGTTAGTGTCTCGCTGCTTTCAGATGGCAGATTCAGAAATAAATCAAAAACCTCTTAAAAAGACAGGGCTTTTTTTCTGAAATTCTAAACATAGGGTACACTTATAGCACCTTAAACCTCCTATTATTTTCAGATCTCAGTTACACATAACAAATCAAAACTTTAATTTTTGAATAAAGAAGAATTATTTCATTTAATTGTGACGCAAAAAGAAAGCAAGTTCAGTTTCAAGTTTCGAATTTTTTTGAAAGCGTTAAAAAACAATAAAAAGCCAAAGTAAATGTTATACTAAAAATGAATGCAAAAAAGCATAACTCTATGACACTTTAGTATAATGATGCTACAAGACAACGAAAAATATTAGTAAAATACACGGACGACAAAAAAAACACCGTGGCCCCGTTTACATGGACGAAAATTGCCGGCAATATGCCAGAACGAATCCACTTTGTACCCGTTTACACGGCGACCCGGCAAATTGCCGGCTCGAAATGCAGGTCTATTTTTGTACCCTCTTTCGACTAGGAACTTTGGGGGTAAAAAGGAGAGTGTTTTCTAATTCTCCCATGATGCATTGCGCCAGAGATTCATTTATTCAAGATGGCTGCTGTTTTGGATTGCTCGCGTTAGACAATAGACGAAATAATAACCCTCATAAACATCTGGGGAGACCAAAACGAATTGGATACAACTGTTCGGGATTCGGAAGTTTACAAGTGCCTATTTTCAATACAAATTATATTCCATTCAGGTACAGGGAAGGATGTAAATAAATTTATATTTAGTATGTTCTGCATGTATGTTTCCAATATTTTAATAAGACGATACATATATTTTAATACAGTTTTTGAGATTGATTTGAAAATATTACAATATAATTCTTTTGAATGTACACAAAAAAATTGTTTTTTTGTTATTTTTCTTGATTTATCTATAATTGAGTGTTTCCATATAAGAAGTAAAAAATTAGTAATATCTTGTAACTAAACTCCATAAAGGTGTATTGAATTTTTTTACTGTGAAAGTTGATGTAACCAATAGAATGATCTGTTTTATATTAACATTCCCTTAAATTCATGAGGATAAGAACTTAAAAAGAAAATTTCTTTTTTTAAAATCTTCAGTTTTGATCCACTTTCACTTAATCATTTAATTTTTGTTATTAAAGCAAACCATGATTTACTCTACCAAAAGAGATCTCTTTATACACATATACATACAAAATTATTTTATAAAAGTAGGCTAAGTTCTACTTTTTTCTCCTCGAAGGATTAAATAATCCCACAAGTATAAAACATACTATGAACAAGTTCTTATGAAAACATTGCACATCGAAGAAAATACACATTTTTTTACAAAAAAAAATTGTAATTTAGCTTTTTAATTAAAGTTGGTTAATATGAAAGTTTTTGTTTAACAACTAGGAATTCTGAGAGAGAAATAAAATTGCTTTTAACATCATTGAAATGTTTTGGGTATCTGAAATAATCTTATAGAAAAACTAACATTTGATATGCTTTATTATATTTGATTTCCTTTGTAATTATTACCCTTCAGAAGGTTTGAATTTTCTTAAAAATGTCTGTCTCCAACATTCTGAAATAAATTAATTGGATGTTTTTGAATACATTAAGAAACATGTTTAAAGAAATAGGCTTTTTAATAAAATTATAAAGTAGAACAAATTAAATTGTTTTCGTGAAAATTTCTCGTATACAGTTTTATTCAATAATCATACTCATTTTAATATACATCATTTATCGACACTTAATTTTAACATTACATGAATGCACTATAAGTAAATAAAGCATTCCATGATCTGCTATATAAATCAGACTCTCTGAAAGAGTAACATTATACTATAAGGACAAATTGAGGATCTATCTGCCAATATTCAACATGCATAATATCTTTTACAATTATTATATCTCAATTTTTATCTTATTGATGATAACATCGAATAAAATTCTCTGAAAATCTTATGAATGGCTTTTTTGCAATTTATTTACAACAAAAAGTATTAGTTTTTAAAAATATTTACAAAAGAGTATTAAATGTCTTTAACCCAAACAAATAAAATGAAACAAAAAAAAATAAAGAACATTATCTCCTAAATCAAAGATTTCATAGATAAAAAAGGCCAAATTACGTAGAATTTCTAAAATGTTCACTTTAGGTTTATGACATAAAAACTTAAATTTTTAAACACCTAGTGATTAGGCAATTAATAGTAAAAAAATTATAAAAACATTTTTTTTCCTCAAAGTTTCTGCGAATTTTATTTACTCTAATTTCAATACTATCAAAACTATTTTAATCAAATTAATGCTTTTTTTTTCTTTTTTGGATACAATAAATTTACAAAAGTAAGATTTGAAATGGTCTTCCCTTGTTTTCAAAGAAATTAATGGCAAAAACTAGTCTTTTGGTCAGCCAACTGTGTGAAATATACCAGAAACTAGAAAGCAAAACCTATAACATTTGTATATAGGTAAGCTACAAAACTTTTTCATAGTATTTTTGAGAAATTGTATATGGTATAGGTCTAGATTAAATGAAATATCACAAGAATTTTGAAATTTCAGATCTTACAAACTGGCAGAATTATAAAATCCACTTCTATACAGTCAACTTTCAGAATTTACATAGAACAAATTAGAATACTGAAATCATGCAACTTATATAAAGAAGTTGAATAAAAGAAACAAATACATGACATGTTATTTCGTTATCACTGATATGCAACTGAAGTATCATTTTATATATTACATTAATACTTTAAAAAAAATGGAAGATGAAACGACATCAGAAAAAACGATTCAGAATTCTCAATCTGAAATTTAATGTTTGAAAATTAATAACAATCATTATTAATTCGATAAGTTATCAAAAATTATCATTAATAAATTAATCACAATGTGTACTAATTGTAAGCAAGATTCTTTTACCAGGGCATTCCTAAATTTCACGAAACTTCTCAGTTTCCCAAATTACACATGAGCAAAATATTAAATTACTTCAAAGTTTCTCTAAAAAAGAAATGCTAAATCAGTATTCTCGCTCTGAAATTCCACAAATTTTTGAACTTGCATTAAACTGCCGACTATAATTTCGCCAAGCAAAAAGACATAACAAATTTTTAAAAAAAACACACAATTACATCACTATTATTGTTACTGTGTGCAAACGTGATCAGGGACAGTTTCTACTATTGGCTGTATATCGCAGCATTTGGCGGTTTTTTGATTTTAAGAAATTTGTCGATATTATACAATACAAGCACCCCAAATTTGTCCCGTAAGCATATGTTACACAAAAATATCAGTGATTTTGGATGATGAAACACTTATTTTTGAAAACATTTCTTTGAAATTACCTTTTTTTTACTGAATTCTTCATGAATATAGATTATTGTAAACAACAATGTCAAGTTATTCATTTAAGGGTAAATAGAGAGTTGAAAAAGGTTGTATTAAAATTCTGAATATTTCCATTGCTTTTAGAAAGTAAACATCCTACAGAAAATGTCTATATGTAAAGTCGTATTTGGTTTCATGGTCCTAATTTCCCATAAATATCTTAGAACTGATTTAAGCACACTTCTTGGGTCAATATTTGTAACTAACTCAATGCGACAAATTTATTTAGGTCTTAAATTTATTAGCAGGATAATATCAATATATATATTAGCATTTAGACTTTAATACTTATGTAAAAAAAAAATCCAGAGTATTCTTATGCTTAATACATTTCAGCTGGGGTTGCACACAGATTTCTTTAACACACAATGTTGATATTTCAATAACAAGTGTAAAGTCTTTATATGAAATTTATCAAAATTATTGAATTTTACATTTTAATTGTGCAAATACCAATAAATGCATATTTGTTATCCATAGTAAAAAAAAAAAAGGTACATCTGTGAGAAAAATTTGTATCAGTCAAATTCTGGAAAACAAATGTGTTAAGAAATTCTCACATAATAAATAGATACCACACAAATATTTAATAATTATTTTTAACTAAAAGAATTATGGATTTAAAAATGACTTTTATTTTGATCATGTACAAGAGAACAGGAATTTAATATTCAATATATGCACACAATTTTATATTCTATAATACACACATTTTAACACACATTACCACACTCAGAATGTAATTCTCGATAAATTATATCTTTTTACTAAAATAGTACTGCGAATACAGACTTTCAAAATCTTACATGATTTTTATATATAATTTTACAAATGGTAATTTTCATTTCTAATGTTTGAAAGTGGCATAAATTATATATATATATATACTTGTT